>JANHFJ010003766.1:0-10493 GCA_032468195.1 Cerberus rynchops
CAGCCCAACCCATCTGATAGGGTTATTGTTTTGGGAAAAATAGAAGAAGAAAAAGTATTAAGTATGTTTTCTGTCTTTAGTTAATTATAAAGTAATAAAGGCAGGATAAAAATGTAATAAATAAATACATTGATCTATGTCTTTCAGAAAAATAAGTATATTTTTGAGTCAACAACAAAAAGCTCCAAAACGTCTATTAAATTGAAGAAAAATTTTAGTAGCTTGACTTGTGTATTTTAATATTTTTTTCTATTTTTTGTATGGTGTAGTGGAATGGGAAAACCATCCATTCCAATCTTACAGAAGACACCAATTTTCACATGGGAAGCTAATAGTTTATTCATAGCTCTTTTATAAAATGCTTTTATCTTCATTTGAAGCTCAAATTCTCAACATCAAAGACTTAGTCCCCTGTAGATAAATGTCCACCTGAAGATATCTGCCTTATGATCAGTCAATATAAGTTTTGGATACGAAGAAAATTAATAAAATTTATGTAAAAAGAAGTTTTGGATATGGTTGAGAATTTATATATAAAACAACTCCATTTCTAATTTCCATTCCTGTTGGAATAAATTATTTACCCACATTTTTGTAATTCAAATATTTTATATATTTTTTCTGATATGCATTTCTTGCAAGCAAATCACATTTAGTTTTAACTTTTTCTAAAAGGTTTTTTTCTGTCCTAATTTTGCTGTTTAAAAGTAAATACCATTCCTTCTAACTTATCCCATCTAAATGGAATCTTTTTCTGATTGCTAAAGGAATCAATATTTAAAGATCTAATTGGTGTGATACAAATATAGCACCAATATTATTTTGGAGGGTCACATCTGTGCAAGGCTTCAAAACTGCTTCCAAATTAGTTTAATCAGATTTAAAGATTATACAGTTGCCCTTAGGTAAATGCTCTTGTACACTGAGCTCCCCATGACTCAGATTAAAAACTGTTTTAGTGTATTCAGTGCTTTGTGAATCATTGCTACTTCAAATCTGCCTTATTTTTTTACATCCTTAGTTACACTGTTGAGGTTATGATTACTATAAACATAGAATCATTTTATGTATCCTTCACAATAGATATATTTCATGCACACAAGGAGAGGAGGATTATTTTTCAATGGATATTTATTTCAATTACATGTTTGTTTGGTAGTTTGACTGATGTGCTCCTTTTCTGTTCAAATTAGGAATCATGATAGCTAATAAAACACAAATTTTTTTAAAAACCACTAATATAACAATCAGCCTTCACATGTCCTTCCCCCTCCCCACTTTGCTAGGTATGTTGATATTGTGTTTGTATGCACATGTATTAAATATCCTTCCCCCCATATGTATATATGTTTTAGGCAGTGGTGGGATTCAAATAATTTAACAACCGGTTCTCTTCTCTAATGACCAGCTGAACCAGCAGTTCTCCGAACTGCATAGTTAACAACTGGTTCTAGCGAATACGTGCGAACTTGTTGAATCCCACCTCTTGGTTTGATGCCTTAAATATGCAGCCTTGGTATAATTCCATAAGAATTGGGTATATAATAGAGTGTATAGAATAACAAAAAGTCAACAAATGCAGAATTTGACTTCTGTCTTGTATGTGTTTAATCTGTCTTCTATTCCAAGGGAACGTCAGTTCAGTCACAATGGTTGGTTACAAATAGGAGACCATACTTTTAAGTTAATTAGCAGTGTCATTATAGCTTCTTTTCTGATGAATGATAAAAATATAAAACATTGTTTTTTCCTAAAGTAAGTCTAGGCAATTGGACTTTCTGGTTTTTCTTTGAAGACATTTCATTTTTCATCCAAGAAGTTTCTTCAGGTCAGAACTGAAGAAGCTACTTGGATGATAAGCAAAATGACTTCAAAGAAAAATCAGAAAGTCCAGTTGCCTCTTGAAAAAGTATCTTTGGGGCAACCATGACCTGGATGACAGAATCTCCATAGATGTTATGCTTTGTGTTTCCACTGACTGAATGCAATTCTTGCTGCATATTCTTGTGGGTTATAATCTGGTATTAAGTGCCCTCCATTGAGATATTAGGAGCTATTTATTTGAGAACTTTGTTTCTGCCATGTGGAAAAGAAATAAACTTTTCATCTGTAGCTCTTCAGGAAGCAAACAGACAATCACTGTGGTCCTAGGCTGGCTGTTGTTATTATATTGTTCCCAAGAGAAATGTCACAGCAAAAAGAACACTGATTTTCTCAATGAAACATCCTGACAAAAGATCACAGAGAGCTGCCATTAGATTAATTGTCAACAGCATCCTCTATTAACAAAATAGAATTGATTACCATTTCTGAAATGAGACTATGCTGTCTCTGTTTAAGACTCAAAGGAAGAACCAATGAAGCTTTTATTTTATTCATGAGGAGGCCTGTGTCTCAGACTGGCATCATATCCAAGCCTGCACATTCATGCTGTTGCGACAAGGAAACTAATCAGACTTAGACTCAAACTGTGATTTGAGAGGGTCCAAAACACATATTCAAGACTCAACCCAGTTGCTCATGTGTGATCTGACCAAGCAGTCTTTATACATATAACAAATTTGGATTGCTCACTATCATCCATCAAAGATCACAATATACAAGGACCTATCATTGCAGTTAAAGGATATGGCAGCTAATATGACTGTGGAGCTATGCAGCATATCTGTTTCTAAGGACTGTTTGCTTAACCTGTGAAATATATTTCTGTTTTAAAAAAAGGAAATAAGCTATAGAAACTGACCTGTAGAAGTCCCTTCCTTCTCCCCAAAGTCAAAAGAGCATTTTTCAGTTTAATTGGCCAAAATACCACTGAAGAATTAGCCTGGGCTAATAGCAGATAGTGTCTTCATAGATGAAACTATTTAAATAACCAATCTTACTCACCAGCCTGATTGAAATAAACAATATACACACAGTCAAGGATACAAGCTCCTTCTCTTCCCACCATGCTAATAAAGGGAGCTTACATACAGAGGTCTCTTCAAAGAAGGGGATACAAGCCTTTTGCCAACTCTTGTGGGTGAGAGAAAGTTTAATTAACAAGTCCTTCCCAGAGAGACATTTTGTAGGAAGAATGACTCATAGGATAATAATACAACTTTGCCAATCATTGGGCAGGGAAGGAAAAACATAAAGGAAAAATCCATTTAACAATGTAGAAGTAGTTATGATATCTCCGGGAAGTTTTAAAATTATCTTTGTTACCTGTTTACTTGTGTCTTTGTTCTAAACTCTGGGAAATTCTAAAAGAAGACTTTTTAAAACTGTCTCTATGATCTTATGGCAAGGACAATAATCAGACGATCTTTTCCAAATAAAAAAAAGTTGTGGAAAATTAGAAGCTAGCCAAATTTGAGAAATTGGAAGCCAGAAGATGTTACCTCCCTACCCCTTCTTCACGATGCCTCTTGCTCCAGAATTTTAGATATTCAATGATTAGAAGGGAAGGGGTCTCAAGGATAGTTCTGCTTAAGAAACAAGAATTAGAATAGATGTTCAACTTTAATAAATATTTCCTCTCTTTGAAATCAATGGTGGCATTTATTTTTAAGTTCTTCCATCTTACCTCATCACTCCTAGAAACAGTGCATGTCTCAGATAATGACACATTGATTCTGTTTCTTCACTGTCTTTCCATTTGTTGGCAATTGTGCTGAATGCTAAATGTGCTGCCAGGATCTCCCCCCCCCCCAAAACAATGCAAGGCTCTTCCATTATAACATAGTCAAGAGGGTTATCTTGTCAAGGAAGAGATCACTGTTTCTTTCAGCAAATCAGTCAGCAGACTTTTTACCTTTTGTTATCCAGAGGAACATATATAATGCCCAAGTGTTTGAAAGGATCATGCTCATGTGTGAGTGCTCAGTGAATGTTTTCAGCTGGATTCCTTGAATAATGATAGTTAAAAGTTGACTAAGTTGCCAGAATTATTCATTGGAAATTTTACTAGAAGTTTGGATTTAAAGGTAGTAAAAATTACTGGAAGCATCAGGTTGAGAAGGTTTTGGAAAGGGAGCAGATTAAGATCTTATGGGCAACAGATAGGCAACTTGTTCTTAACATGCCTTATATAACAGTTATTGAAAAGAAGAAAGTCTGGTTCATTGAATTTGTTATTCCATGTGATATTAGGATTGAGGAAAAACAATTGGGAAAAATAACAAAATTCTGGGACTTGCAGATTGAAGCTGAATGCCTATGGAAAAAGAAATGTGTGCCATACCAATCATGGTTTCTTTGGTATCTGGAAATATTGAATTTGACAGACCTGAGCACTTAATTTTACAAAAAACATCCTGCTTAGAACTGTCTATATTCTTAGATGCTAATTTAATAATTCTTAAATCCTTGACGAGGACTTAAATTATTAAGTTTCCACTAGTCTGAAGACTATGAATCTAACTGATTAGCCACATGTACTAAAATTTAAAAAAATAATAATGGGGAGAATTCTGGTAGCACTTTTCCAAATAACAAATGTTATTAGCAGGCATATGCTTAATAACATTTGTTAGTTTGAAAAGGTGTTACCAGTTCCTGCTCTCGCATGTGTTAACAGCAGCAAACTGCATAACAATGTAATTTTTTTTAAAAAATATTGAAAGCAACAAATATTGTAATCTGAAGCTTATTGTTTAATAATTTTTTGAATCATAGGTCCTTCTGAAAATCTAGATTACTCCAACTTCTCAAAATCAGTCTTGTAATGTAGTTGCAAATCCAGCCCATAAGTGAATGGTTAGATCTTATATGATGAGTGACCATCTTATACAGTATTACTATAGCATAAACTCTGCTGTCATGTAATGGCTAGAATTGGTGTAGATATGTTAATAACAATTTCTTTAGTGGAAGTTTGTAATTTTTTCCTACTTTGTAGTTTCATTTTCTAAAGCGAATATGAATATACAACAAAAAGAGCATAACCACATCATCCTCTGCCCATATAAGTGGGTTTTCTGGATATTAGAAATACTCACAAACATATCTAACTCCTTTTATTAAAAAACCAATTCATTGCTCATTTTCATAACAAAATGCAATATAAAATATTAAAAATACAGTTGTACACAAACTGCAGGAAAAAGCAGGTATTAAAATAAGTTTTATTACCGTATATACATTTAACATTTTTTTAAAAAACCTAGCAAATATGTGACATTGATTGGCAACACTGCTGAAGCCAGAACCATAAGAATCCTACAAACACAGTTTTGTGAAAGGAATTAAATCCATTTTTTGGCTTACAATGCATCAGTAGCCTCTATTCTGTAGCTATGTCAGAGATCAATTATATCTGTGCTTCTAATACTCGTAATTAAATGATTAAAGAATCAAGTGGAATAATTATACCTTCTAATTTGTTTAATTCTTGTAATAATCTCATTATGATGTTTCTATTATCTATAGATTGAGAAATACTGCCATGCTAATATCTGAACTAACTTTGATGAGCAATGGGATTATTGTCAGAAAACACTCTGACAATTTTCCTTCATGATAATCTTAAATTGAAATAGAAGATATTTAAATACAAGCTGATAGTTCATTTAAAGAAAGAAATGCTAAATCATTTCTGCTGAGGTTGCTTTAACTGTTTAAGCACTGTTTGATGTTAAATCCAGTTGAAAACTCCATGCACAAATTAGATAATGTTTTTATCTTTATAAGTCTTTTAATAAGGACGTATTTCATTGTTCCATATATCATTATAACAAACCTTTTAAAGCCAGACTATTAAAGGAAGTTTCGTCTGGTATTCATTGCTTGATATCCAAAACTCTTCAATTTTTCAATCCAAACTCATTTAGTTTTTTTGCGTAATGTGATTTACAGCATGACCTGATGACCAAGTTTTGACAGAATAGAATAGTGTTTTAGGCACAGAATTTAAATTCCGTGTGTGTGTGTGTGTGTGTGTGTGTGTGTGTGTGTGTGTGTGATTTAAAAAAATGCTGATTTGCCATTTCTAATCTACTTACTAAAGTTTAAAAAGATAAAACAATGAAGTAATGAAGTTATTTCAGGACTTATCTGATACATCTAAAAATGATACAAAAGTATTTTGATAAGATACATCTGCTCTTCATTAACTTATTTTATTCACACACATCCTCATATTTTTTTTCTCATTTTGGAAACATTCCAGTGGCAAAAATACTTACAAAATTGAAAACCACTTTTACAAACACACACACATACACACATTGACATACAAGCACACAAAAAAATCAAAACAAAATTAAAAAAAAACCAAACTTGCTTTTACAACTATTCTAAAAATTAAGGAAGCCATAAGAAAGAGGACATTATCATCATTGGTAGGAGTATAGTAGCAGTAGTAAGGTGCTTTTTCAAGAGGCAAGAGCTCTGCCACCTTCCATTCCCCACCATCCAGTCAGAGCTAAAGAAACTTTTTGGATGAGAAGTGAAACATCTTCAAAGAAAAACCAGAAAGTCCAGCTACCTCTTGAAAAAGCACCTTTGGGACAACCGTGACCTGGATGACTGAGAATCTCCATAAACATATTGATTACAATGAGCTTTATAAGTGATAAGATCTACTCCTCCTGGTGGTGCCACTGTGTATTGCCTGCCAAACCAGGTAATCCTGAGATGAACTCAGACAAAACCAACATCAGGCTCAGGTAACAGACTAGTTTGTTAGTTTTTTTGTCACAAAATGCAGACATGACTCAGATGCTATGTTTGATCATGTAAAATGGCGTTCATTGATCCAAAAAGCAGACTCTGCGCCTGTGGGAATAATGCTCAGAAGAAGATGATGGTAATGATAACAATGAACTTTATAGATTCTTCTAAAACATAAATATCATTCATACTGGATTTACACCTAGAAAAATGGACAAATCTTTGGAGTTTTATTCTCAAATGACTGTAGATAGATAGGGCAATATTCAGGATATAGGGATATGATGAAACTAGTAATATATAATCTGGTAATCCTTGAGATTTTGCATGCAAAGTCCCATGACCAGAATCATGATATGTTGTGTTACCAGTCATGATTGTCTTGAAATCTGGAAGCTATTTATATTTTCAGTACTGTCTTACTCAGATTGGAAAGCCGTGTAGTCAAGCATCTTGTGAGATCTAGGAAGATGTTTCTATATGTTAGTGGTATTGTGGAAGGTAATATTTTAAAATCAGAATTACATAACAAGACTGATTTAGCAAATGAAGGAAAACATGCCTACTATATCTGAGCCATGGTTCTAGAAATGAGTGTACAGTTTGTGTCAATTTACCATATAAAATTGAATGTATAATCAAAGGCAACAGACCCAATGCCAACATGCATACAGAAAACTCAGTAGGATTAAAGGTTAGATATTTGCATCGAAAGATGATTTTATGTTTTGTTTGTGTATGTATGTATGTCTGTTTTTTAAATAAATAAATAAATATATTAAAAAAAAAAAAGAAATAGAAAACTAGGATCAGATTCTCCAAAATAGAAGTTTGTATCTTTCTTCTCATTACTATGATTGGTTGCACAGGCAGCCAGATGTTTACACTGGATTTGGCATTTTTATCTACAGTATCTATTGAGTACTTCTCAAGGATGAGAGATAAGTATGTAGCATGTTTTCACCAAACAAATGGGTAATAAAGGTAGCTTTACCTACCATACTTTTTGCATTTCTTCATAAGGAAGAAAATTTTCTTTAATTCTTGTCAAATCATTTTCACTTGCTTTTTTATTTATATCAATTTAGCACATTTGATTTTTTTCAACTTCACAATGATTACTGGTATTTGATGTCACAACTAATTGAATGACTATACTTCAGACTCTACATTTCTGTCTTCTTCTATTCAATATGTGGTCAAAAGGGATATATTAAAGATGATTCCTTTATGCAATCTATATACTTACTTTCAAGTTAATCCTTCTGAGACTATTCATTGTCAACAAGTTACTCCTCTTGAAATGATTCTTATGTATTTACTGTCAGGTACTATCATTTTGGGGGACGCAGTGGATCACCAGCTTCTGCCAACCTAAAGTTGGGAATAAGTAGCACATATGTGCGAGTGGGACCTTTACCTTTACTTTACTATCATTTTAAAACATCTGTATTTTTGAAAATATTCAGCATTTATCTAGTGAAGTGAAGTATATATTGAAGTTACCGAAAAGAAGATCCTATGGCAATGACAAAAAACAAAAAAACAAAAACAAAAAAAAAACCACTGCAGAACTAAAGGTGAAGACCATAAAGAAAATAAGCTGAACTATTTATTACTCAAGTTGTTGGTGGGTATTTTCTTTTCTTTTTTGGGAACTCACAGAAAAGCTTTTAATGAGCCATTAAGAATCTTTTTTCCCTTTCTACAGAAAGATATTTTAACTTCTGGTGATTTCTCAACCATAATTCCCTATCTCTCCCCATCTCAAATCCTCATATATTTAACAATTGAGTCATAATAACTAGAATGTGGGATTAGTTGTAATGGATGACTTTCTTTCTTTCCCTAAGTGTCATCCTAATAAAGTAGTCCAGACAGAAAACACACCCAGATGAAATAATTCTAATGTCTTTTGTTTTTTCGGCAAGCCTGAAAGTATATTTCTCCCTCATCTCCTTTACAGTCTACAAAACCAAGGTGGATCCATTCAGAGATGTTTGCCATGTCCGCATTCCTGCTGTAGGCTAAGCAGCCTTATGTGACTGTTCCTCCCATTGTTTTGCAAGATCATTCCTACATACCATTACATGGGGCCACTATCAGTGGTGGGATTCAAATAATTTAACCAGTCCTCTGCCCTAATGACCAGCTTAATCAGCAGTTCTCCAAACTGCCTACAAAGTTAACAGCTGGTTCTAGTGCACAGCTGGCTGAGGAATTCTGGGAGTTGAAGTCCACAAGTCTTAAAGTTGCCAAGGTTGAAGATCACTGGCCTAGACCAGTGGTTCTTAACCTGGGCTATATTGACCCCCAGGGGGTGATTTCATTTTTCAGGGGGTGACGGAACGAAAAGGGGTGATGCAGGGGCGAAGGAACGAAAAGGGGGTGATATGGGGGCGATGGAGCGAGAACTTTTGGGGACACTTTTGAGACGTTTTCATACAGTGAATTGCTGTATATCTGTTGTACAAAAACAGATGGGCAGTGATGGAGGGGTTTTTCGAAACATCGCATGCTGAGTGGCTGTCCCTTGTGACATCAGCTGTAATGTCAACATAACTGTTGAAACCAGGTTTATCGATGTCCACATGTGTTTTTCTAGTATTCCAGTGTTTATTTTGCAGTTAGTGCTTTTCATTTCGAAGACCTCTCAACATGGCCGAGAAGAGGAAGTGTTGCCAATATTCGATGGACTACCTAAAATTGGGATTCATTCCATCTCCTTCCAATGTATAGCTTCCGTTTTGTCTTTTTTGTGAGAAAACATTTTTGTGATTGAGAGGTTATGTTTGGGGAAGGAGGCAATTACAACTTCCTCATTGGCTCAAGGGGGTGATTCATTCAAAAAGGTTAAGAACCATTGGCCTAGACTATTCTCTT
The DNA here is from genome assembly GCA_032468195.1 of Cerberus rynchops. Lineage (NCBI taxonomy): Eukaryota > Metazoa > Chordata > Lepidosauria > Squamata > Homalopsidae > Cerberus > Cerberus rynchops. The sequence continues at coordinate 9,538 of JANHFJ010003766.1, forward strand.
TCTCATACATGTAGCTAAAAGTCTTAGAAATGAAGAACTGTGGAATGCATGTCAATTATAGAGGTTTCTGATCAAATGGGAGTTTAGGTTTAGAGTGAAAATGAAGTGGTTTTATCATACTGCAGTTGTTGTGCTGTGAAAGAAAAACATGTGTTACATCAATGGACAGGCAAATTTATTTACCATGATTATGAACAGCAATGAGTGGGGGAGATATAGCATAAGAAAGTAATGGTTTGACCAGAAGAAATCTGTTTTCAGAGAAATGGTTTTTTTAAAAAAACTACGGTATTCATCCTCCTCTCCCTACTCCCCCCCCCAAATGTAAATGGTTTATTTATTATTTCTTTAATTGATTTCTTGATGAAGAAATATATTCTGTTTTGGTAGACCTATGACAAGTACTCAATAGGTGTACGTTAAATCACAGGAAAGAATGAAAAATAACTAATTACCTTAAGTGAATGTACAAATGAGAAGTGTAAAGATTACAGAATTGCTACTCTGACCACTCTAATGTTTCTTTCAGATCAAAATCTAAGATAACAATTTTTAATATGTTTTTGTTCTTTCACTTTCACTAGCCAGAGAAGTATCTTAGCTTCAAATAAAGAAGAAATATTGGCAGGTCTTTCTTTAGGAGTCATGCTGAAACAATTAAAAGAAAATTCACTGGAAAGCTTTTTAGATTAAACTTCATAGAAAATGTGAGATTTTTGCTGAAAAGTTATGGAAGATCATTTGTTGTTTCTGTTCAGTTGCTATGTGTGTCTGAATCTTCATGACCCTAATTGAAGGTCATACTACTGCTTAATTTATATATTTGTGAAAGTGGATTTTAGCACACTTCATTAACAAAACCTAATATCAAAATAACATTGTGTAACAAATTTTCAAAAAAATTCTGTTTCTGGTTTCAAATTATTGATTTCTGGTTAATTGAGCAGCAAGTACAT
>JANHFJ010003767.1:88935-99659 GCA_032468195.1 Cerberus rynchops
GCAAAGCTGGCTGAGGAATTCTGGGAGTTGAAGTCCACAAGTCTTCAAGTTGCCAAGATTGGAGACCCCTGGTTTATACCTACTGACACATTAAATCTAGTACATAGCAATACAAAGAACTAGAGAAACTCACCATATTTACATGTTCTTTCTTATTATTCTTCCTTATTGTTTTTATCATTGCTCATTATCCAGCCATTGGTTTGTGATGGGCAGCTATACAAAATGAATGAATGGATGGATGAATTGATGGATTGAATCAATTAATTAATTAATTAAACTTGTCATATGCATACCATTTTAAATACCAGCTCAGAACGTCTCCTGGAAGACAAGACAATGAAAGAGAAAAGCTACCATGAGCTACTAAAAGTTACTATCTTCCTTTATACTTGCTCCAGGAGTTTCCTTATAATGAGGGCAAATAACTATGAGGGGAAAATATATATTTGAAATAATTATAATATGCCCTCCCATTTGTACAGCGTAGCAACATCAATGACATCAAGGCTGTGCCTGACCTGAGATAGTCAGGCCAGCTAGACAAAAGAAAAAAATATTAATGTTATTGCAACAGAGAATGCATATTCTATAGAAGGATTCCTACTGACTGAATGTGAAAATGATGAATGATAATGCTGCATGTCTGAAAATCTGGATTTACCAGGCAGGAAAGAAACAAAATCTGACCTAAAAATGCATGGAAGTTGAACATACTGTAGATAGGTATAGGTAGGTATAGGGATTATAAACCAAACTCTATACCTACCAGCATCAAAGTCCTTTGAAAAAGTAAAGCAACACATTAGCATGGTCTTATCGGGAGAGAAAATCAATATGAACATAACATAAATGAGAATTATTTATTTCTTTTCTAGATTGTATCTGACTGGTTTCCAGTTTCAAATGTTTTCACTATTCCCTGTAGGATTCAAAGGCTGATAACATTGCTTGCTTCAACTACATCTCGAGAAGGATGAGGGCACACTAAAGGATGCAAGCAGAAGCTCAGAGAAGAAGCAGTGGACAAAAGCCTTTTTTCTCTTTTCTGAAAATAGGGGTGTGTCTATGTCTGTGCGTCAAGGGATTTTTTTTTTAGTTCAGTAGCCAAGACAAGAATCTGGTGAGATGCAAGACAAAATTCATGAAAAGTGACTTATGTTGCTGAGTGACATAGATATCTGTATTTTACAAGAACAATCTGCTCCTTAAAATGACATCCAAATGCTTAATTTTGTTATGACAATGATAAAAAAAATCCTAACACTGTCCAATTCAAATTTTTAGTTTTCCCCAAGCTAAGGAAATTCAAAATTAAAAGATATAACCCATGATTTAAAAAAAATATATAGTATCATCTAAAAAGTTGAAATGGTTTGTTAATTTTATACCCCATTCTTCCTTCTAGTTCCCTCCCCCACCCACAGAATTTTGTTCTTAAGGTCGTATGATTGGTCTGGAACATGCTAGGGTGACTTTGCTTGTCCTGAAAGCTTTGTCCTCATCATCATCATCTGGATCGGAGTTTAAAAAAAAATATATGGCTACATGAAAAAGAATGAGGGGGGTACAATGCAGAGATGAAATTCAGCAGGTTCTAGCAGGTTCGCTAGAACCGGTAGTAAATTTTCTAAGCAGTTCGGTGAACTGGTTTTTAGAAGAAATCTCCTTTTGTTTTTTTTACACTTTACAGGGTTAATCCTTTAAGGAAGGCAGGAAATAAACATTCTGGTGTTGTTTCTAGCCTGATCTTTATTGCCCTGCTTACAGAAACTGCCCACCCAGTCACATGTCCCCACCAGCCATGCCCACCAAGCCACACCCACAGAACCGGTAGTAAAAAAAATGAATTCTACCACTGGTACAATGTGCAGCATGTCATTTGTTTAGCTACTGACTTTAGGAAGTGACTTTAAAGAACCGGACTTAAGTTTTCTAGTTCTATGGACTTTGAGCCAGAATGAGATTGTGGTAAAATGTTAAGATTGGTTTTTCTTAGGGAACTTGTGAATGGACATTCTTAAAATGTCCATTTTAAGAGAAAGTATCGTTTCTGTGCTATTAACAATCCCACCTTTGCTTCAGTATATTTAAAATTGGTTTCTGGAAGCTGTCTGTATGTATTACCTGATAAATAGGATTAATCTGTGGTAGTCACACTTTCCTGCCAAAAAGCACATCTCAAAGATACTATGAATTGAGATCATTAGAGGACACCCTTTCTATTTTTGTGACAAACATTAACTTGTCAGCTACAAAAAGCAGTCTCTTTGTGGTATTTTGGAGTGCCATTCTAGCTATAAAAGATATGCCAGGCACCAATTTTCCTATGCAAACTCCTCAGGATGAATAGATTTGTAAAAGAAATAACCCATTTATCCATAAGACATGCAGGCAACAATTTTTGCCAATTTAAACAGTCAAAATGACTTGAAGCCATAGTCACAAGTGCCAGCTTGTGAAAAGAACTTGGAAGCTTCTGTGGTAAATTATATGGGAGAGATAAGAGAAATCAGAATGAAAACTGTTTATAAGGAATGTTTTTGATTATAAACTAAGGATGCATCTTAGTTCCCAATTAATAGACAATAACAACAACAATTGTCACATTAGGAGCCATTGCATCTGGAATGCAGGTAGCCCTTAACTTTCAACCTTTCATTTAGTGACCACTTCAAGTTAAACAGCACTGAAAAAAGTGACTTATGACCAGTTTTCATAAGTCTAACAATCTAACAAGTCTAACAAGTTTAACAATCATTGTTGCATCCCCGTGATCACGTGATCAGAATTCATATGCTTGCCAACTGACTCATATTTATGATGGTTGCAGTGTTCTGGGGTGATGTCATCACCTTTTGCGACCTTCTGAGAAGGAAAGTCAATGAGGAACCCAGATTCACTTAACAAAATGTTACTAATCATAGTGATTCACTTAACAACTGTGGCAAGAAACATCTTAAAATGAGGCAAATTTCAACTTTTTTTTCAAGTTTTTTGTTTTTCTTTATTTTAACAAAAATATCAGTGTGTGAACAGCATGGCTCCTGAGTGTCATATAATTTTGGTGCATACAAAATAATTTTGATCACTTTACAATTAATAATGTTATATAATTCCGATAATAATACACTTATTTATATAATTATAAACTTCTGTTGTTTAATTATTCAAGTTTCCATTATGTCATATTTATACCAATCCCTATTTTCTGTATTTTCTGCCATCTATTATAATCTTGATCGCATTTATTACATTTAACCATTTATGAGCTTATAATAATAATAACAATACACATATTTTTGTTATATTGTAATCATCCATCCATTAAATATACTCCTTCATTATTCAATTATTCAATGTTACAATATATCATTTTTATGCCGGTCATCACCTCAGCTTTCTTATCTAGCAATGGAAATTCTAAGCTCAATTTTGATTGTAAGTCGAGGACTACCTGTACACTGTAAAATTTCCCCCATTTTGTCCTTAATTCAGAATGATGTTGCCCATATAATTATAACCCTGGACTTTGTAGACAGTTCTTTCAACCAATTACTGCTCAGCGGAGCCAGCCAATAGTTGACTGCAAAGAACATCAACCAATCAACACTCAGGCTGCTTCAAAATTGCCAGCTGCTATGTTTATTGTCCCTCCCTCCTGGGGGTGTCTACTACTTTCTGAATTAAGAAATTGCCTTCTCCCATTTCTTCACAGAAAAAAAATATATAAATATAGGGGAAGGTTTGATTTTTGAAACCATTAGCAAATGCAGTGAAAAGCCTAAGCAATCTTATTTTATCCAGGGCACCAGATCAGTACTGCAGATAATGGCCATTTAAGTTTAAAGAGCAACAAAATCCATAACAATAGTTTGATAGAAACATATATTGGACCTATTGAAAAAGTAGAAAAGACTTAAGCACTTTTTAACTTGCTTTATTTATGGCATTTATTTATATTTTTCTTTGGTCAGTTAGATTTACAACTTGGCACAAGACCCGAAAGATCATGAATGCCAGGTTTCAAATTATTACCTAAGAAATGTCATTTTATACTGTCTTGTTAGAAAGCACTCCACATTAGAAAAGTATAGTAGTTTATTTGTTTTTGGCTTGTGTTGAAAACTGTGTTAATCTGTGTGGTTACAAACCCGATTTAAATAAAGCTGGAAAGACAGTTGAATAGTTTTGAAGCCAATAAAGCAAACAATGATATGGCATATGGCCATTACTGTCTCTTCTCGCTCTGATACCAAACTTTCAGCATTAAAGACTCCCAGGAACACAAAAAAGAGTGCAATGCAACATTAAAACTTTGCATACTGGATATTTGGAGATTTTTCTACTTTGTAAGAATCATTCCCATATGGGGTAGTTCTAGTTTTGAATAAGTGTTGACATTTGGCTATACTGCCTCATCTTACTTCATGTACACATGAGTGACTATATTCGGATGTCAGTTCATCTCTTTTGGCCTGGGGTGAGTGGGATGGATGGAAAGCTTACTTGCCATAGCAATTCAGAAGAGAGAATATTATCCACAAGCCATTCTATAGTTTTGGAACACAACATTTTTTGACATTTCTGAAGCACCAGCTGAGCCTAGTCCAGCCTGGTACCTTTCAGAGTGTGTAGGACAACTTTCCATTTCCAACTGATTGCAGGACAATTCAACGCTGTATTAATCATTTCATTCAATTACTTTTAGTATTGGTGACCATGTTTTCATGGAAATGATTGTTATTTCTGGATTCACTTTATTTTATTATTATTGGCCATGGTTCTGTTGAAATTAATTGCAAACTTTTGTATTTGCTGAATTGTCTTGTGGCAAGTTGGCTGTGATGAATTAGCTGTGACGAGTTGTCCCATTCTGCTTTCAGAGGTTTCATATTGTGCCCATCAACTCTGCCCGCAGAGTGAATGGTTAAAACACTTGGAGAGCATCAAACTGTGGAAAACTGCTTTATATTCTATACAGCACTTGAAAAGATATAATTGCTAATTATTGTTTGTTACATCTGTACATGAGTACCAATACCAAGCTCTAACATCACCTAGATAAGTAATACAATTTAGAATGAAGATAGAATTAAAAACAAAAGAAATCCTTCCATATCAATGTCCATATAAATTAGAATATGATTTCTGATATTTATTGTTTATTTACTGATGCAGATGTAAAGTTCATACATTACATTACGCAATCTTGCTTAGTCTTCAATAAACCAAAATTGGCTGCTCAAGCACATAGCTTATAATACAAAGCATGTACAAAATCAGAGGCACCACATTTGACTTATAAAAACAATAGAAAGATACTGATCATTTCAAAGAAACTTCAGAGAAGACATTCAATTACATAAATTCTTTTGTGTTCTCCTTTCTGTCTATTTTATCTATTTTAGCTGGTATTCACAAGCAAAAACTAAGTATGAATGGTTTGAATTAGAGGAGGAGCTGATCTCATTCATAAACTGTGTAAGTGATACAGGATGATCTACTGGAAGAAATACAAATCTGTACCTCACTTACTATAGATCAACGTTTCTACTTTCTATTATTCATGGAAAACCAATTAATCCATCTGCACTGATGCCAGGTTTCCAGCTTACCTAGTAGATTAAATCTAAGTAACTGACATTTTGGACCCTGTCACCTGGTACAGTAGCCTAATTAATATGCTAAGTAAAGGAAATTTAAAAAGTTGCATTTAAAATTTTTCATTATGGTAAACCAGAAACTTTGGATAAAAGTCTACAAAGAATTGGTGTCTCTTACAAATGATAGTATGCACATTTCTATGGTTTTTTGCTCATCCTGTTCTCCAAACATGGCTTGTATATGACAAAGGTCTAAGAAAGGGATAGAGTGAAAGCCTGAAGAGATTTGACAGAAAAATAATAATAAACCCACCTTTATGAAAACCTTTTCTACACAAGATTTATGTGGCATGTATAAAGGTCACGTATATCACTCCTGCCTCATCAATATGGAAGATATAGCAATATTTCCCAGCCCAACAGCCACCAGTGTTAGGATTTTAATTTCCCTCGTCTATAACCAGCAATACATCTTGAACAGGATTATATTGGATTATTGGAGATAGGACAAGGAATTACAGAAACATTTTGCCTTTTTATTCCATCAATACATACATATTCAATTCTCACTTTCTGACTCAGTGTTCTGAATAACACAGTGTGGTATTAGGCATTAAGCATGTTTATCTCAGTGAATGTACTTTCCATCATTGCCTATGCTTGCAAAAATTTGAATCTATGTATGGGGAAACAATTACTTTATCATATAACCCCAGGGGGAGGGGGTAAGTCAATTAAATGAAAATAGATCTAACAATGGTTCCATGGAGAACATGTTTAGAACATTAGCTGCCCAGAATCATTTGATAGTGAGATGGGCAGCACATAAATGTAATAAATAAATAAATAAATAAATAAATAAATGGTAATAGACAACATGGACACAAATCTGTTGAGGAGAGTAAGGTCAATTTGTCTTTATTAGGAACTTTTTCAAGAAATCAATGAGAAAACAAGGCAAATTATCGAAACTTCTATATTTTATATAAGGGGTCCCCAAACTTGGCAACTTTAAGACTTATGGACTTCAACTCCCAGAATTCCCCAGCCAGCATATTACAGTTAAGTCTGCCTGCTTCCCCTACTCCCTTTTCAGGTACCAAGTTTCTTTCTGACACTTGTCTTGCTACAGTTGTAGCTAGAATCTTTTGACTTGTTTGTTTGGCTTCTGTGCCTTTTAAACCCAGAGCATAAGTCAAATTGTGGTTAACAACTGGTCTTAACCAGGATCTGTAATTACATCTTATAGAAGGTTAACTTATCTTAACTATAGACCAGCATGTTAAAATGAAAACTACCATATGGATAAGCAATCATTTGTTCTGCACAATGTCATTTGCTATTATTGCTTTGGTTAGCTTACTGTATCCCACATGTGGTGGTTATGAGGCTGAACTTAATCGTTGCTGTTGAACGCACACACAATTACCAAAAAAAAGAAGGGCAGACTAGTGTTTCCTGGATCATGTTACTGAGAGATTGGTTTAAGAATGGTGAATACAAAACTGTCATTCAAATATATAATCTTTTTTGGAGCAAGCAACTCATAGACATGTCTTGTTTCACTTTGGGGGTCATGACCTCTGACATACATATAAAAAAGTTTAAAAGTATCAGTTATATGCAACAAATATTCTCAGAAATGGTCAATCACCCACTTCAAACATAGGCTGAGGGAGATACTCATCACAAAATCATTTATGTAGCAGAATAACTTAGAGCTTAACATTTTTCTTAAGTATCTAAGGAATCTTTTCTTCTGCAGAAATTCCAGAAGAAAAATTAATGCCACTCTGAATTGATACTTCAAACAGATAGTGCTACCTTTTCCTTTAGCTAGCAAAATAGAGCCAAGACTGCTTGAATTACAAAAAAATGTGATGGGATCTCTATTTCTATTTCTTTTTATCATGCTAAATCCTCCTCATTTCTCAGAAGCCATACATTTTTGACATCTAGTTTTATTCCACAAGTTAAAAGAAGATAAAGTAGAATTGGTTATATGATACCAGATCCTTTTCAATGCACCATTCAAAGCCAGACATACAGCTGAAACCCATAAAATTCAGTAGGGCCCAAATGAACCATAAGTCATAAGGAAGCTTGTTTTCTTCTGGGATGGTCAACTATAAAGCCTTTACTAAGCTTTTTCTAAGAAAAGCAATGAAAACTAAGACACAAGAAGAGCATTCACACACACACACACACACACTGGGGAGGGGGGGGAGAGACTACTGATCTGTAGTACCAAAGGCTAAAGAAACTGAAGAAGTTATTTTTCCCTTCTGAACCTTTCAGTTTTTAATAATGTGGAGAAATATTTTTCTTAAGTCCATCCTAGAACTACAGAGGAGTTCTGTGCTAATGCTGATATGAATTGCCATCAGAGAGCCAAACCAAAAATAAAGCACTGATAACAAACTTCTTACAACTTTTTTTTTTTTTAAATTAAGACATTTATCTAATTTGGTTTGAATTAGTATATTTCCAGAGGATGCGCTGAAAGTTGAGCACAAATTTAAATAGACACCCTTAAAAGTAAGCTTGGTGTATAATAAACCAATGTGAAGTGGTTTAGATATCGGGATGGATTGGAATTAAGAATTTATTATTTACTAGAATTATTAGAATCGAGTCAAGCATAGCAATGCCTTCTTCTCCTTTTTGTAACAAGGAAGAAGAATTTGGCTCACTTTCAAGATGGACTTGATTCATAACATCCCTCATCACTTACCATATTGGCTAAGGTTGCTGAAACCCAACTTTGGCACTATTTGCAAAGAAATAGACACATTCATTTATCTTCCCTCCTCTGTCCTGTAAACTAAAAAAAACCTTACAGAGAATGCCAGCATGTCATCTAACTGTTTCCTCTTTGTATCAAATCAAAGAATTATCCAATATTCTCTTTCTAAAAATACCCAGACAGTCTTCAAATCTTAGGGCCTAGAACCAGCAGTATTTTCACATTATTACCTCTAATTAGTTATTTCCTGAAATTTATATGTGACCTGCACAGAAGTGGCAGTGGCCATTGGCTTTATAACATCCTGTTCAGTAAAGTAAATAGAGTCAATATGGAACTCTCAATTATGTGGTTGCAAATATCATCGATACTTTTTTGGTACCCTTCCTGTGGATGGCCCTGATTCTGGGGCAGCATATGCCATCAAATAAACAAGAAGTCCCAAGCATACAGGTAAATGTTTCTTTAAATGCAGGTTTATGTGAGTTCACTTTTAATAGCAAATTTGCTATTATGCAATTGATCATTTTTGTTTAAGAATTTACTTTATGTGAAAACAATTGCTCTGATGGGATTAGTACCATCACTGTCAATTTGTGCCAGCCTATGCCAAGACTTACTCCTTCAGTAGTTTTCCACACAAACCCTTTTCTGCCCTTATACACATTTTTACTATTATGTTGTGTGTTTGTTCAAGCTGTGTATCTTGTCTCCTATTTATTTCCATACCTGTGGTCGTTATTACTATGAATTCAAAACAGTCATTCAGCACTCCAATCCCCTTACTCAAAATGAAAAGAAAAAGGATCCAAGAAACAAAAGAAACAAAACTGGTCATGTTATGTTGAACCAAAATTGGTGACGGGGAGACCTTAAGAGAACTTTTAACCTGAGCAGATCTACTGTGTACAACAGGGGTGTCAAACTCTCAGTGCCACATTGTCATCACGTGACATATCGTGACTATTTTCCCCTTCACTAAACCAGGGGTGGGTGTGGCCAGCACATCACTCATCCTGCCTGCAAGCCATGAGTTTGACACCCCTGATGTACAACATAACAAAGAATATTAATAAAACATCTACCACTGTGAGGCATTCTATCTTTTAATCTACCATGATAAACCTGCATGTTAGAAATCCATCTGTAAAAAATTTGAAGAAAATGCTTTCACTGCTCACAGAATATTTGACAATGTAGAAAAATGTTAGTGCTTAATAATAATGTTCTAAAAAGCTATGAACACATTGGTCAATGCATTTGTGTTACAAAATTTGTAACCATACACTACAATCCCCCTTTTCCCCATTGTTTTAATGCTTCACTTTAACCTTATATTTTGTTTAGCTTCAAGCTCTCATGCAGTTAGCCAACCATCAGAACAGGGATTTAGAATATAATGGACAAAACCAAGAAAAAGGACTTTTAATTTCCTTAGCCATAAGGAACATCTTTAACACTACTTTTTAGAATGAAGAAGATTGATTTATTATAAGCAGCATAGGGGTAGGCATTACAGAACTGGAATGCCATTTTCTGGACCACCACTAGATAGCAACAAAGAGATAGAGAAAATATTTGTTTACCAGATTCTAATGAGCATCTAAATTTCAACAGCTTATGGCATCTGAAGATAAGGACATATATCTCATGTACATTCACATCAATGAATTCAGTGATATTTAATATGTAAACTGCCTTCCCTAACATGTATTATGTTTGACCTTTTGTGACAAGCCGTGATTTTGATTAGTGATAATAGTTTCTCATATGCAAATCACCAAAAGATGAACAAAACCTTCTCTGCCCGCACCCTTATTTTTTCCTGCAAGGGCAGCAAAACCACATACATACTCACATAGAAACCTACATACTATACACCCACATACATACTCACATAGAAACCTTTGGTCCACAGTTATCTATAGCTTAATGCTAAGACAGACATTAGTAATAAAGCTCTGTTTATAACCTACATAGGTTACTTTTTCCATACTAGGTACAGGCCAGGGTATTTTACAAGACAATTAGAAGGCATTTGATAAGAACACTCACATTTGAACATTATAAGCTACTTATCGTAATTTATAAGGTTATAAAAACAAAGTGAATAATTTCTCAGAATTAAAACATTGCTAATATGAAGATTTTAATACAGAATTTCTAGGACCAGCTTATTATTGCCAGAAAATTAATACCTTTCTTCTAAGACAACTTTAGTAAACAGCTAGGAACCCAAAGGTGTGTGTGTGTGTGTGTGAGAGAGAGAGAGAGAGAGAGAGAGAGAGAAAGAGAGAGAGAGAGAGAGAGCATGTGTGAACATGTGTGTGTGTGTACACACACAAACACACACACACACACACACACACCAC
>JANHFJ010003770.1:14100-28189 GCA_032468195.1 Cerberus rynchops
CTGCGGCCCATTTCTGGCCTCCCCGGCCTCCAGCAGTACTCTGCTGATCAAAAATGGGACGCACGAGGCTTCCGCGCGACTGGCAGAATGCTGCAGCAGGACTGAACTGTACTGGATTACAATTATGTGGCCTCAAGTAAGTGCCTGATCTGGATAGATAACAAGAAAAATCTATGTTAATACTACAGTTTAAGATTTTACATACTGTAGGTCCGTTTAATCTACAATCAACAATCTGTAATTGACAACCATTTCTATTTACTAGCCTGGAAATTTACCTCTGCTGTTAGGTCTTGTATTATCATGTTATCTATGCTATTGTATTTTTATTATTAGTTGAATAATAAAAATACAATAATATAAATAGCTTTTCTGCCTGGAAAAGCAATTTGCTATTAAACAATGGGATATAAATTTAGAAATAAAAAGTTTAGTGCAGCATGAAGAATAAGTAGTAAATGTTTGCCTGTAATAGCTGGTAGAAGAGATAGGAAAATGGTTATAGTAAAGAACTGTGGAAAGAAAGAAGGGAAAAAGCGCATCTTGAGCCTGGGTGAAACCATGCCATGACCACGCCCACACCCGGCCACATACCCTGGCCTTCCGAGGTCAAACACAACTTTTATGCAGCCCTCAATGAAATTGAGTTTGACACCCCTGAGATAGACTATTCACTCTCTGAGCTTTCATGAGGGCAGTATTAACAATATTAAGTGGCCCATCTGCTACAGCTGTGATACTTCAGAATTTTGGAGCATGGAAGACAGCCAATGTAGTACTCAGCAACAGCTTTTTAAAGCAGTTACATCTTTCCCCAGGACGTGTGGCTGTCCTCCACAGCTGCTGCATGATTCTAAGAAAAGGTGTGGTCACCTTGAGCTTTTGCTACTTTTGACTCCTGTGTGCACCATTTTGAAATAAATCTATGCAGCTCTCATCGGCAGCTTTCTGACTTCATAAGCAATACAGCTAGGTAAAATTGGCCATTGCTTTACTGTATTCCTTTTCAACATTTCCCCTCTGCAACTTTCTAAATCAAGTAGAAATGGAAAAAAAAAAGGAAATAATAAAAATTTCCTCTCTGTGTGAAATAGAAGCAAAATAATAAAATTATAATAAACACATTCATCATTTGGAAGAGACAGTATTTAAATTTCCAATAATGAATTTATAAACTGCCTCCCTCTCTCGCTCGCTCGCTCTCCTCGCACACAATAGACATACACATTTTCAGTGATCACACATACTGTGTATCCTCAGTTTGTACTATAATTAGACACATGTTAACTATTATTTTATAACATGATTCTTGACATTCACAAAATGCAGCAAAATTTATTTTTTTCTATATATCAGTAGATGAACCAATATTGAAAGGGTAATTTTCTGTTTCATTCACAGCTCAGATAATTATTGAAGGTGTAATGAAATTAAGAAATTTCTATGACAAAACAGAATAGTTAAAGGTTCAATGGATTTTCTCTGTAATATAGCTCATAATCAGCATCTAATATTCTGTGATTTGGGACATCAGTAGTATTTGCCTGAACATATCTGTAGTTCCAGCAGTTATCATTAACCCCTAAGAAAATACAATAATTTTCTTATTCTGAACTCACTTATGAAAGCTTTCATTTAGCATATATCTAGTGCTGTTTTTAATATCAAATTTCATATATAGTTCAATTTGTAGCTTTTAAATTACATTAAAATCTCCTTCGCAATATATTTTGTTAAATCATATACTAAATGTAGATCTGTCTATATGTATAGGAAATATATTCACAATTTTAACTTCAATTTTAGATCAATATTTTTAATGTGCCTGATTTTAAAATAATGACTGCTTCATTTCTCCCCCCCCATAATTGTAAATCTTTGTAAATCTCCATGTAAATCTTTCCTTAATTCCACCAAATCATTTGTTTTGATTTTATATACCTATATAAATAAACGTTTTAGTCCTTATTATAATGCAGAGCTAGTAGGAGTCATGCTTCTTAATATATATTTAAATTTATGCCTTATTGACTGCAGCATTCTCACAAAGGTTAACTTCTTTTAAATCATTTTGACCAATATACCTGGGTATACATTTGAAAAGGAGCCACAACTTGTTGCTCTAATATTTACATTACAAAAATAGATTTTCAGATATTTTCATCCATTCTCTCTCTCTCTCTCCCCCTCTTTATGTGTGTGTGTTTGTGTCAGTGTGTATAATAAACTTAGAAAAAACATTTCAGTTAACATTAAAATTGCTTTGAAATAAGCCAAATAAATACAGTCCAGCTAGTATTACAATTTATTCAAAAAACATCACTGCAATTTTGACTATGGCATATCTCTATCTATTTCTATCCTTATCTTTACCTCTATCTCATCTCTGTTTCTGTATATGTATATGTATCTGTTTGGGTGTATATACTGTATATCTGTGGATGTAATAAATACAAATATGGAAATTATAGCTTTTTTACTTATTTGTATAATAGATTTACAGATATTTTTATCATTCAGATTTTCATTTTGGCCATAGTTTTAATGTTATACAGTTTATTGGGAAACAACAGGGCAATTTTCTTAAACAGAATTTGCTGTTCTTTATAACTCAATTCCAGAATTGATTAAGAAATAATTTGACTTGTACATTAATTTACATGAGTGAGTCAATAACAATAAGCAGGGACTATTCATTTCCTGAAAAGGCAAGTTTGGTGGGTGATTCATCTAAAGATTATTAATCTTCTTGATGTTTATCCAAGATGACATATCATAAAAATGGGTAACTTAATGTTTTTTTTATTCTTTCTTTAGGTCCCCTGGTTCTTCAAATAACTTTTCACAACTATGACCAATAACATTAACATTGTAAAAGCTAGAGCAGCATTTGCCATTTGTATATTCCAAAGAGATATCCTCCATCAACTGCTCTGAGAAACCATAATCAGAATTACAGTGGAGGTATATTTTAAATAAATTGTCTAGCATCAGAACTGTACTGTTTGGCTTATTTCAATGCAATTTTAACTGAAATACATAATTCACCTCAGTTTTTGGTACTTACAAGTTTTTTAGGCATTATTCTGGCACTAATGGATTATGTGAATCTTAAATTTAGCATTGTAGAAAGGACTTTAGTGATAATCATTATTGCAGAGGAAAAAAAATCACAGTTTTTAACAAAGTAAGTAATATAAGCTCAGTCTGTAATGTGAATAGAATAAAATACAATTTCTACTGACATTCCATATTTTTTTTCAAACGAGCACCAAGGCGAAAAGTTTGAGCTAATGTAAATGGTTGCTGTTGAATGACCATTGATCGAACTAGTCAATATGTCCAGTTTTGTGAGGTGAATATTAAAAAATGCAACTTTAACCTTAAACCTCAAGACATCACTAACCATATAGTGCCCAGCTGTTGTTGTTGTTTTTTAAATCTAAACTGGATGGAACATGAGTAGCATGTTTGATAATAGAGCCCTGGAGACATATTGAGACTGAAAAGTAGACTAGGAGATTGAAAAACTATAGTGATTAAATCAGTGGGCAATTATTTCCATACTGTTGCCCCAAAAGTTACGTGGTATGCATCTATGAAGCTATATGAGACTATTTTTTTCTCGAAAAAAATTTTGTAAGTTGAAATTTTTGTAACTAGAGGTCTTTGTAAGTAGAGGTACCACTGTACTTTTAAAATTCCTGGATCGATCCAAAGAGTCATACGAGGTTGTTCTAGTTCCCTTCAACTTTATTATTCCAAGGTTGTGATGATTCCATAATTCTGCCTGATCTGATATTTAGATTGGCTTTGTGATGAAGAAAAGACCATCAAGATTCATCTAGCATTGGGAAATGTTGCTTGAACTTGGAGACCACTTATTTTAGAGTTTCCTTGAACCATTAGGGAAGGAGTTAAATTATATTTATGCATTATATTTCTGGACCCTGCAGAATTTCATTTGCACCTGCCAATGGCTTACTGATAAATATACACTGGTAGAAGTTCAACAGCAGAGGGCCAGAGGGTTAGATAAATACCACATGACAAGCGAAGCACAGAAAGGTTAGTACTTTCCCAGCTCTCGTCCTGACACGTTAACCATCATAAACACTCTGACAGCTAGCACGGCACAGTGCCTAAAAAACTGAATAGCGAACCAGGAAGTCTCTATTTTAAATCTTGCCTGAGCTACAAACACAGTAGGTGGCCTTAGTCATACCACCTCAACCCTCACATCAGAAAGGTTGGGATAATAAGTGGCACCAGCAACAAATGTCACAATGCAAAATGATGCTGTCCAGGATATGAGGCTATTAATTCTCTTATTCACTCTTGTTTTGTGATTTGTTCTCTAAAAGTCCATTACTCTTCTACCCAATACCTGTTGGCTTTTTCTGGTTCTCATCTTTTAATTTATTTTGTTTGTTTCCATTTGCTCTCTCTCTCTCTCTCTCTCTCTCTCTCTCGTAGTTGTGTTTGCCTAGTGCCATCTGATACACATACACACGTATATGTATTGTGCTTTTATTATTTTTATAAATAACTCAAGGTGGGGAACACACACAACAGTCCTTCCTCCTTCTCTTCCTAGTAGGTGAGTTGGGCTGAACGAGAGTGATGGACCCGGTCATTTATGAGCAATGGACCTTTGAGCCTGAACATCAAAAACTGAAGAGGTGAGAACTGTACTCCTATTTAGAAAGCATCATAATTCAGAGGCAGTGTACTTACAATGCAGTTCAAAGGAAGAAGGCTCCAGATAGCAATGTATAACTTCTCTTCTTCAGATAGCAGAATTGAGTCAGATGATGCTTAAGACCTTGGAGAGCTGCTTCTCTTAACCAATAGTTAAGATTGGGTTAGATGGACTAGTATTCTTGCAGTTCAAGTCAGCTTCATATGAAAATCTATAAAACTTAGGGTATAATATGTATATACTGCCTTGGACACCTGAAGATGCTCTGTAAATGCAAGGTGGTATGTTATTCTTGTTATTTAAAACAGGCTGTAAAGGCTTAGGTGACCCTTGTGAGGTAGAAATATTTAATAATGGATTAGGAAGCATAAAATGAATGGGCTCTGTTTATTTCAGCTGCCTTTCTCTGATAGGTTCACCTTTATTTCAGACAGAGAACTTGTCGCTCTCCTATTCTGTGGTCAATTTTTAAGTAGAAAAGCATCTTGTTATGTCTGGTTACCAATTCTCAAGTCTAAATACCTCAACTGATATTGCTGTGGTAGAAAATATAATCAAAAATGACCTTCAGATATAAACAAAGATTTTGCTTACTTTACCATAGAAACGGATGTGATCCATCACAGTAGCTCATAAATAATGTGTCAAACTGTTGCACTGATCAATGATGATAAGTAATTGAAATATAATGTGATCTTAAGGCCTTTATGTAAATGTTTGCAGCACTCTTTCAGTTCTTCCAAGGGTTGGGTTCTTTTTTTTCTTTTTTGGTATGAGTGCATATGTTGATGAATTGTTCCTTAACTGCAAAACTTGTGGAATTGAAATAAATGTGTTCAGACTTTATACATTCCATTATCTAAAATACTCACAAACAATACAGTGAAACACTGGAGATTTGCCGGGGTCCAATTCCCACCCTAGTAAAGAACTCAGTGGGTGGCCTTGGGCAACTGCTAAATAGCTTAGGAAAATCAGGACTACAAGATATGGTGATGACTATTATCTTAGAGAAATTTTAGAAACATTTGGAAAAACTGCACAGCATTGTTGGTCATGATAGCTAAATAGGACCTCCATGCTCAAAAGTAATAACCATTTTATAATTTGGGGGGAAAGTCAGGAAAGGTTGCTGCCATTATGTTCTTTGATTATTCTCCATTTATTAAGATTTATGAATTAGATGAAACTTTGGCCTCATTTGATTTCTTGCCAGATTGACTTACTTGAAAGCAGTCATGAGGAATTTTTACCACAAACTCCAAATCTGAAGCAGTGTCTGGGCTTTCAGGATATGTTCAATTAGGCTAAAAGAGAATTGTACTTATGGATTCAATGCAGTGTGAACTTAGCCATTGTTTTAGTGTGTTCTTTGAATCATAACACTAAACCTTCATAATTCTAATTCTCCAAATCTGAACAAATTGGATCAAGAAATTAGCATCATTTTTTTCCAGTGATGGTCCAGCATCTAGCCCTCAAATGGTGCCTATGTTTGTGCTAGATTTCCCTTCCCTCCCCTCCCCTCCCCTGTCCTCTCACCTCCCTGCCTTCCCTTCCCTTTCCCCTTTCCTTTACTTCTTCCCTTTCCTTCCCATCTATGACATAATTATTTCCTTGACGAAGGGGATGCTGATTCTTTCAGATGAGGCTCTATTTTCTCATCGCTGTCCAACCTACCAAAAGTTAGGAATAAGGGACTGCTGTATTATTATAACTTTCCTTTCTCCTTTTTCCTTCCTCCAGTGAAGATTGTGCTTGCTGCTCAGGAGAAAAAATAATTTTTCTTGTCTTTCTGTCTCTTGCAAAGAGAAAACATATGCCCCACTTTCTGCTTCCATTATAGCAGCATTTTATCTTACAAGTTCCTCACAAGATTGGAAAAGCAATGTAGAGATAATAGCAGTGGGAAAAATGATACACAGTTATAGCAAGAGAGCATGTGAGAGGCAAATGGACACAAAGCATCTCCCATCTGGCTGGATTTCTGGCTGAATGCAGGCCAGCTTGCTACAGCTGGAATTTTGGAATGGATTCCTTGAAACATTTGCAATAGCAAAAGAGAAAAACAAAGCAAGAACAATGGAAAAAAAAACCCACAAATATAAAGTATAAAAACCTTTCTGTATTTAAGATTCAGTCAGATAAACTTACTTATTTAGGAAACAGCCCAGCCTACTTCAGGTGTTGAAGTTTCATGGTGTTTAGTAAGAGATGAGAAGTTCTGCAATATTTTATTCAGACTGGAATTGGGTATGTCTAGTCTAATGAAAAGAAGGACTAGGGGAGATATGATAGCAGTGTTCCAATATTTGAGAGGTCATACAAAGACTGGTGTGTGTGTGTGTGTGAAACTATTTTCAAAAGCATCAAAAAGCAATACAAAAAACAATGGATGGAAACTAACCAAAGAGAGAAGCAACCAGATCTAATGGTGAGACCAATCAATTAATGGAACAGCTTGTCTTCAAAAATTGTGGGTGCTCCATCACTGGATGCTTTCAAAAAGAGACTGGACAACCATTTATCTGAAATGGTACAGGACAGTGGTGGAGAAACTTTTATGTCACTGTGTGCTGGCTTCATGCCGGAAGGGCACACAAAACCATCCCACAAAAAATGTGTAGCACTGCTGGCTCCTTGTCCTGTTCTTGTGCAGAAATGCAAGCCAGCCAGCTGGCTTTTGCATGCTGGAGCGGTGAAACCTGGAAGCACAGCATCCCAGCACACATGTGCTCTGAGAGCCAGCTGGCCAGGCTTCCGGGTTCCTGGCACACATGTGTGCGCAACAAACAGCTGGTTGGTGCGTATGAGCACACCAGCCAGCTAGCCGGCCAGCTCTCAGAGCACACATGTGTACTGGGATGCTGCACTTCTGGGTTTCACTGCTCCTACGTGCGTGCAAAAGCCAGCTGGCAGGCGCGCAATGCCGCGCATTGCTGCACAAGAATGGGATGAGGAGCCAGCAGTGCTGCACATTTTCCGTACCCTTCCGGCACGCATTCCATAGGTTTGCCACCATGGGTATAGGGTTTCCTGCTCAAGCAGAGGGGTTTGCTGGTCTTTGAACAATGTACCATGTGCCATACCTAAAGTAGGTTGGTTTAAGGGCAGTTATTTCATTTCACTTCATTTCATGGTACCTTAATGAAAATAAAAATTTATGAATGACATTCAGTTCTGATCATTATCATCCTCGTGTGTTTGATAGTTTTGCCTTCTTTAATAATTTTGGGGGTGGAAGGCAACATTGCCGTATCTTTCAGAAAGATACAGGATTTGGGTAGAAGTCAGAGTGTACAGGCTGTATTTCTCTATCAGGATCTATTGTTTTAGATTGTATTTCTCAATCAGGATCTATTGTTTTCAGTTTTGAGTCTGTCTGGGGATTTGTCAAGGCTAGAGGATCCAATAACCATTTTTCCCCCTGTCTCTTGTAGATGCTGTTTGGAGAAAAGGAGATTCAGTATGTGGTATTGGATGTTCCAATCCAAAAATGAGCTCAGAGTCTGCTGTTTGGAGCTGCCCTGGGCTGGAGAA
Source organism: Cerberus rynchops (assembly GCA_032468195.1). Taxonomy (NCBI): domain Eukaryota; kingdom Metazoa; phylum Chordata; class Lepidosauria; order Squamata; family Homalopsidae; genus Cerberus; species Cerberus rynchops. Next base: position 22,343 of record JANHFJ010003770.1, read on the forward strand.
CAAAGAAAACTTCTTTCTCTTTCCTGTATTGATAATTCCCAATTGGCTGTCCATGAAGCACCGGAGAGTCAGAAAGTAACAAGATGGTCGATTAGAACAGAGAAAGGGAACAATGCAACAATAATATAGCCCTATATATTTCCCCTATTTACAATATAATTTGCTTCATAGTTGTAATGTAGCATTTGCTGAATGTTGTGGGACATCTTTGAGAGCTAACACTGTTGGCATGTTTAGGGATTAAGCTATAGACATACAAAAAGGGGTGAATGGATTTTATCAGGCCTAGTCAGAAGAAATGGATTTAAAATGACTTGCTTAAGTGATAGTCCATGTTTCTTTCCACTCCTTTTTCACATATATAAAAGAGGTTGAAACAGTTTGGCTGTGTTTTCTTCTGAAATTGATCTTGATCTGCAAGAAATCCACCTTGGGGCTGATCCGGAATGATGGTTGGTTTACTTGAAAACTTTCTTCTGGAGCATCCTATTTATTTTCCTGTAACAGAAAATAATATAGGCCCAGAGCTGGTACCATTTCATTCCAAAATGTCTCTCCTTTGAATTGAGGATATTTATTTCTGAGGAAACAGGTATCAGCTTGCCCATATAAAGCAATACCTGTCCAGCCTGAGGTGTTTGGATCACAACGTCCTAGAATATTAAGCCCACACAAGTGTTAGAATTTCTTACTGTGAATTTTGAAATTGTAATTTTGGCTGGGGCTGGGTTAAACTGAAGATTTTTGATAAGTAATAATTTCCATCTAGTGCCAAAATGTCTACTGTGAAGTCCTCGGTGTTCTTGGAGCTTGGTTGTTTGCTTGTAGAGGTTTCATTACTGGACTAGGTAACATCAGCAGGGCCTCTCCAGCAGACTTTATAGCACCCTCATAATTAGGACCTGAACTATCTATTCTAATTGCTATTAAAAGTGTTTTAGGGTTTCCACCCCTAATTTGACTCCTTTGTTAAGTTTAAAAGTGATAGATCCAGGAACAAAATTGTTCCATCTTGTACTTCATTAGTCTTTTATGTTACTCGTTTCCTCATTACCTGGCATTACCTGACAAATGTCTTAATGACTTTGCAAGTCCAATCAATGGTTCTCAACGTTTGACTTTATATGAGAGTGGCATGCTGACCTAGTGGAAAGTCCTTCAGATTACATGAGAAGAACTACATTAGCAAGGAAAGGAACCAAAATAAGCTCTTGTTATTTGAAGATTCAAGTGAAAGCCCTGCTTGTCTACAGAGAGAATGAAAATTGATGGTGAAACCAGGAGGAATCTGAGCTTAATGAATCCACAAGGTTTATATATAGATTTCTAAATTTGAACTGCTTGGTAATATACTTTGTGTCCTAAAGAATTATCTTTTCCATTCTGATGCCCTCCAGATATGTTGCTGATTGAGACCAGTCAGTCAAACAAACAAACAAACAAACAAACAAACAAACAAACAAACAAACAAACAAACAAACAAACAAACATGCATGGATTTTACACACACACACACACATGAATGCAACATGATTTGTAATCAGTGCTTTTATGCCTCTTTAACCATGTCATACTAATCAGCTTACAAGCAGCAAGATAAAGGTACAGAGCAAAATAAAAAAATTATCTCTATTTCAAATAATTAAAAACAATCATTAATTGAAATTATAAGTAGTTCTTAACTTAAAGTTTATGTTGCTAAGCAGGGAAGTTGTTAACCAACTTTTGCCGCATTTTACAACTTTTTTGCCATAGTTGTTAAGTGAATCACTTCTGTTATTAAATGAATCATGCCCATTAAGGTTACAAATGGTGTTCACATGACCCTGGGGCAGTGCAAGTGTCATATGCCAATTGTAAGTGCCCAAATTTTGATCATGTGACCATGGGGATGCTGCATTGGTTGTAAGCATGAAAACTTGTCATAAGACATTGCCATTATAACTTTGAACAGTCACTAAGCAAATGGTTGTAATTTGAGAAGTACCAGTATAGTTATAAAACCAAACTGCTATATATCATCAGATATTCATTAATATCTGGATACCCCTTATCAACTCTCTTGCTTCTGTCTCCAATAAGTAGACTAATTACTTTGTAGGGTTTTAGTTATTTCTTAAAATATTTGTATGGCTGTGCAGCTTAAGAACATGGTTCTAGGTGGCTCACAACAATGAGCCAAAGAGTTAGCAGAGTAGTTTGCTTCCCATTTGTTTTATTATATACAAATTTATTCAAATGCAATTATTTGGTTGACACAACCCTTTAATTGCTTTTTAAGCTTCAACAATACTGGCAATGTGCCCTAATTCAAGTGATTAGATGTAATGTTAAAAGTTGTAAATAATATGAAGCCTTGAAAGAAAGGTTGGCATGTCTCACAAATTATAGTTGCAATGTATGGCTGTGGACCATAAGGAAGGCTGAGCACCAAAGAATTGAGGCATTTGAACTATGGCGCTGGAGAAGACTCCTGTAAATCCCTTGGACTTCAAGGTGATCAAACCAGTCAATCCTAGAGGAGATCAACCCTGACTGCTTCAGGCCAGATCCTGAAGATGAAATACTTTGGCCACCTAATGAGAAGGAAGGACTCACTGGAGAAGAGTCTAATGCTGGGAATGATCGAGGGGAAAAGAAGAAGGGGATGGCAGAGAATGAGGTGGCTGGATGGAGTCACTGAAGCAGTTGGCGTGAGCTTAAATGGACTCCGGAGGATGGTAGAGGACAGGAAGGCCTGGAGGAATATTGTCCATGGGGTCACAATGGATCAGACATGACTTCGCAACTAACAACAACTATCTCTGTTGTGCAGGCATGGAGCAGGAGTAGGTAAATATGATGTGACAAGTACATAAGGTAAACTGTATTCAGTTAAAATAGCTCATCTTACAATCACAATCAGGCCTGGAAAATTTGTTAAGAGGTATGGTCATTAAGTGAAGCATCATGTGACCACCCCATTAAAAAATTTTTTTTACCACAATCATTATGAGACATCACATGACCATGACTTGTGACCTCCAGCTGGCTTTGCTTGTCAGAAACCAGCCGCAAATGGCAACCAGGTGACCCTGGGCCGCCAAGGGTTGCCAAGCAACCAAATTGCAGAGTAAGGTGACTGCAGGGAAGCTGCTGTGGTCATATGTAAGATGACTGATTATAAGTCTTTTTTTTAGCACCACTGTAATTTTGAGCAGTTGTTAAATGGATAGTTGTAAGTTGAAGCCTATCTGGATAAGCCATCCTCTTAGGGTCACAAATGGGACCAGGATTTACACTTCTAAGCAAGGCGGTTAAGGGAATCATGTCTGGTTTTACGATGATTTCCATGGCCTGTTAAGCGAACCATTGCAGTTGTTAAATGAATCATACAGTCATTAATTGACTCCAGCATTGATTTCAATGGTTGGAAGTTGGCTGAGAAAGTAGCAAATTGCTGATCAGGCATGTAGCAACTGTCATAAATACAGGTAGTCCTCGACTTACGATCACAATTGAGCCCAAAATTTCTGTTGCTAAGTGCGACATTTATTAAGTCAGTTTTGCTCTGTTTTATGACTTTTCTTGCCTTAGTTGTCAAGTGAATCACTGCAAGCATTAAGTTAGTAACACAGTTGTTAAGTGAATGTAGTTTCACCATCGACTTCGCTCATCAGAAGGACGCAAAAGGGGATTACATGACTCCGGGACACTGCAACTGTCATGAATATGAGTCAGTTGCCAAGTGTCTGAATTTTGATTGCATGATCACAGGGATATTGCAACAGTTGTAAGTGTGAAAACAGTCGCAAATCACTCTTTTCAGTGATGTTGTGTGATGACCTAGGGCGTGGCACAAAAGCAACACACCCAGAGAACAGATCTAACTCCGTTTTTTTGCTCCAACTTTGCCTCCAAATATCCCCACGTTTACTACAAGTTCTGGAGCAAAACTCTCACATGCACCTTCAACAGCCTCTGGTTGCAAGTAGTCCAGTAAGCAAGGTTTTCAAACTAGTAACCAGGGCCAGCAGTCCAGTAAGCAAGGTTAGCAAATCAGTAACCAGAGCAAGAAGTTCAGTGAAGCAGGTAAACCAAGCAAGCCCCACAAGGAGTACATTAATCTCCAGACGTGCAGATTCAACCGTTTTTCCTGACAAATGCCCCTCCAATTGGCATCTCCTTACATTCAGGTGTGCCTTGTGAAGGGGGCGGGGTATTCTCCTCCCTTGTAGCTGGCTCAGTCTGTGTTGTTCTCGCCTTCTCTCTTCTCTTTGTGCTCTATGATCAGGAGGGGTGGTCCCTGTTCATCACCTGAGCTCTGTCTCTCCTGCTCCTCCCTGTCTACAAGCCTTTCTGATCCTGAAAAGCCCTTCCCTTCCCCAGTTTCCTCCAAAGCCAATGAAGCTTCCCCCAAGATCTCTGTCAGCTCCTGTTTCTGCTCATCTTCTCTTGCAGATTCAGGCTCCAACAGAGGCATGACGTGTTGTAACTTTGAATGGTCGCTAAATGAACTGTTGTAAGTCAATTACCTGTACAGGCTGACTGCCAAGTGGCCAAATTTTGATCACACTACTGCAGGGATTCCAGCCATGATTGCAAGTGTGACAACCAGTCATGTCACTTTTTAAAATTGTCTTTGTAACTTTGAATGGTTGTTGAATAAATAGTTAAATCAAGGATTACCTGAAATGTTCTGCAGCTTCATTTTTGGAGGGTGAGTAGGGGGCTGTGGTGGTAGCGATGGAGAAAGGAGAACTATTTCTGCAAGCAGAAACTCCTGGCAGGTTATTTATTTATATCTGATAATCAATCCCGAATCATTCGTATTATATCCTTCATGTTCCTTCATCTCTTTCCTTGTTTTTATACCAGCATATTTCTAGAGTTTTAGATGTTTGTTAGCTTACCTTTAGAGGTCCAGCTGTACAGAAATAAAAATAAAACAACCCTCCCCCATTGCTGGTGTTTATGCTTTTTTTTTAGACTAGAAAATAGGTTTCCTGGATTTGTATCTGTTTCCTATTATAAGATACATAAGTTCATTACGTGTCATCAAAACGCTGTTTCCTTTGCTTCCTTTGATGGACACTGATACTGCTTCCTTTGAATGACTTCATACATCATCATTTCTGGTAGGAGTAGCTTTCTGAATTAAATCAGACTTGATTACTGCTAGAGTAAAACTATCCAGGCAACTTTCACTTATTAAAAATGGGTTCCTTGACTGTAAGTATGAATATTACTAACAACAAACAAAAGTAATCTGTAATTAAACCCAGGAAGTTTAAAAGCAGAGAAGCAGATGAAAGCAATTTTAGATCATTTGTAAATAACGTCTTCCTTAAGTTCAGAGAAAGAGCTGTAGAGATGCTTACCAATCTCCCTTTGTTTTTGTTTTAAACATTTATTTAAAGACATTTTTATTTCTGCAAATTCAGGTACCCACTAATCTATTGCACTTGAGTATGTTAGGATCTGTTCTTTAAAAACAGTATTTACAATTTTTTTTAATTTAGTAAACTGACTAAAAACTTGACTCTCATGCCATGCATCTCCAAGCATTGAACCAAGCTTTTGGGGCTATTAAAATACCATAAAACTTATAAAACTGTAAGAACCATAACATCTATAAAAAACACCGTATGCAGTGAAACAATACCTAACTTAAATTACAAATACATTTCAAGGCACCCACCCCTCTTACCCATCTATTTTTTTTGGCTAGGAAAATGCTGCATGTCTATAACACTTGATTTCTGGTCTTGCTCAAAACAATTGAGTTACATTTGTTCTTGATGAAATACTTTGGGAGATTTAAAAATATGCTATGTCCTTTTCAGTACAGGTAGTCCTTGACTTATA
>JANHFJ010003770.1:53127-63821 GCA_032468195.1 Cerberus rynchops
CTGAACTGGAACTGCGTGTACAGGAATTGATGGGTAGTGAACCAGTGAGTTGGTACTCAGCAGGGGAGTATCAAAGACCAGATTACTCAGAAGCTCTTACAAAGTTGAATCTTGATTCAGTCCAGCTGGAGATGTTATGGTTCTGACCTTAACGTGTAAAGGCAGAAAGTGGGGAGGAGGGGAGGGTGAAAAGATAAGGATGTTTAAGTACTTTGACTTTCTGCTAGAGCTGTAGTAGTGAATCTATGGAACATGTGCCGGAAAAGGCATGCCAACTTGTCCCATTAGCCATATGCAGCCCTTATCCTATTCTTGCACACCATTGCACACTGGCCAGCTGGCTTTTGGTGCTTGGGAACACAAAAACACAGAAGTGCAGCATTCCAGCATGCACATGTGGTCCAAGAGTCTGATGTCTGGTGTGTGTATGCATGTCAGCCAATTGTTTCCAATGTGTGCATGCATGTTGGCCAGTTGTTCATCATGCATGCATGCACCCCAGGAACCAGAAGCCCAGACAGCCAGCTCTTGGAATATGCGTGCGTGCTGGGATGCTGCATTTCCGGGTTTCAGTGCTGCTGTGCACTGAAAGCCAGCTGGCCGGTGCTCAATGGTGTGCAAGAATGGGATGAGGAGCCAGTGGGGCTGCATAGGTTTCGCAGGATGGTTTGGCATGCCCTTCCAGCACACAGCCTGGCACACAGTGATGTAACTAGAATAACTATACTAGAGTAAAATTAATATATTTTTGGAGTATAAATATAAAAAGAATAACATGGAAAATTATTACTAGATTATTGACTTGTACATAGTTCTATTAGTATTATTTGATCTCAGTATAACACCTTTATTATTATTTATATCCTGTCCCTATACAGGATTCTCAGAAAGCCTTTACTTTTGATTTTCTATAGCTATGTTATTTTTTTTGTTATTATCATTAAACCTTGTGTCTGAAAGGTGCTAAGTAGAAATCATAGAATAAGGAAAAAATATACATGTATTTTTATAAACCACTGTGTTTTTTTTAAAGCATTGATGTTTAGAATGGAGTATATTTTCATAATACCTTGGCTGCAGTTTTTGGATTTCATTTCCATTTTTAATATAATAGGAAGGGGAATTTTTTAAACATAGTATGGAGATTTTTGCTGTTGTTCTGCTTTATGTCTATCAAAGTAAATGAGGTTCTGAGCATTAAAAAAACATACAACTTTTTTTATTACATAATTATTTTTATTATATAATGGTTTAAACTAAATGCCCAGACCCTTGTAGAATGTAACAATAATCTACATTGCATGTGGAAGAATCATTCAATTGTGATTTCCCACTGAGATTTTTTTTTTAAAAAAGACACTTAGTCTGGCACTTTAGTAGAAAAATGAAAAGGTTTATTTTCATTTTCCCCCTGGTTCTTTTTTATCCCTGAGACAAATGCTGTTATTAAAGTGATCCAATCGAGATTTCCATACCATTCCCTTACTCAAATCTCTACACACTTATATTTCTTAACACAGTCACCTCAATTGTGAATCTACTCTGAAGTGAAAAGTGTTGGTCTCCAGGGATTATAATTCTTGCAACTGTCAAGAAGTTTTAAATGTTTTTGAAGAGAAGGCAAATGCTCAGGTTTAGATGAAAGATGCATGCTTGATACACACACATTTCTCCAGAAAGTATTTAAAAATGCATATATTAATAATAGATATTATCAGTATATTCCAGTAAAGCAGTTTGAATCAGTGTTGTAAGAATGATGCTTGTAGTATTAGTGTCTTTGTGGGACCCCCTAACAAGGCATCATTTTTAGTCTTGCAGAAATGCAGTTCCATGTCTGCTCCAGAAAGAAGAGGGAAAATTAAAGTTAGAAGATAGCTGCCATTAGTAATGGTCACCCAGAATCATCACTATACAGTTTTCATGTTATACATACATATATTTGCATAAAAATTGTTTTCCAACTTCAGAATGGACAAAACAAGTGTCTGTATGTTGGTGTTATGTTATCTGGCTATTTCTGTTAGTTCATAATACAAAAGCAAGAATGCTTTTATGGGTTTCCCAGCAGTGATATATTACACCAGTACATTGCCATCCCCATAGGTTGAAATACCTTTTCTAGGCTCCATTCTAAATGCATGTGTTGATCTTTTGAGCCCATCTTGGCATACAAGCATCCTGAAAGATCATTTTCACATGCTGAAGTCTTAAGATATAATTGTGAGATTCACCTTTATATTGTATTTGTGTTGAAAGTTCTCAACAAGTGAAGTATATTTCACATGAATAGTAGCACCTTAATTTTTCCTCCAATTTTATTCCCCTTTCTTCCTTTGGCTAGTGAGAACTCCAAGAGAAGTTAAGCTTAGCAAGAAAGGCCAGGGGAAAAAAAGAACAGCAGTCAAGAAAGAAGAAAACAGGACCTTGGACAGCTCCAAGTGCATCCTGTTGGCTCTGTGTGTGTTGGGGGAAGGTTCCCTCTATTGACTAATAGAACTCTGCAAAGCTTTGACTGGGTGCACTCCAGCAATGCTTTTAGGAGAAGCATTACTTCAAAGCCTCTTTGCAGAGACCTAGGCACTTCTAAGGAGCAAAATGAGGCTGCCATATTGCTTAAATTTGCTTTGCTCAAACAGCATCCTCTGAAAATTGGCCCTTCCAGCAACCTGAACTGAAGGAGAACATCAAGGTTGATATAAATCAGCTCAATAATGTGAACAATGTCATTACAAATTGAATCAACATGAAGAGTGTTTTCTGTGTAGCTTAAGCAACTTACAGAGAGCTGGAGGTAAAATAGGACTTTCAAACAGTTCTATTAAATAAAAGCAGAACACTTAATACTGAAAGCATTCTGCAAGCAATTGAAATCACTTATAGATCACCAGGATCTATACCACCTTGAATTTCACCCACATTAGAAGGACTATGAGAGTTTTCTGTGAGGCTGAAGAATTCAAGGGCTATGCTTGGGGCCCAACAAGTGATTTTAGGGATGATGTCAAGGCTTCTCAGGGGTATCTTCTATTATATGCTTCATTGTTTGAAGGCCTAACAATTTCAGTATCAAGTGGAAACAATTTTTGGAACATTTGTCTCATATTTTTTAAATCAGATTTCAATTGGGTTTTTTTCTTTGTCCATTGATAAAAAGGGAATGAGTTTGCAGAAACTAGCAGAGGATAGTTAAAAAGGCCTTACAAGATCTAACAATGGTGGTGGTAAGAGAAATTGAAAGAGAAAACAACAAAGAAATTGAGACTTTTTTTTTTGCCATTACAATTTCTAGTCCTTTCATATTCCACTCCCTAAATTCTATTTTTGTGACTCTTAATCAAACCATCTAGACTGTGAGGGCTTTCCTGAAGATGCTGTAGTAAAACACATCTATTTCATTTCTGCCTCTAACGAAAAGCTGAAGTCATTTATTCAAGGCAATGAACCCACTACTTCCAAAAATCTGAACAACATTAATGGTATTATTCCAGAAAACATAATTTGAAAATGATTTTTTTCCTTGCTAAATTATTTTTTTCCTTCTAAATTATTAGCATTAATTTGCTAAATTAATGCACAGATTAGAAAATATTGCAGGCTAGCTCTTCACACACACCAAGAGTTCAATCCTGACTAATTCACCTGAACACCATCGGCATTGACAAAATCACCATTAGTCAATTGCAAAAGGCAGCTTTACTCAGAACATCTTACATCCTGTGATGATATTTAAGAAAAAGCTGCCTATCCCTGGTCCTTGGAAGGACTTGATAGGTGGATAAAAATGCCAAAATCATTCTAAACATCTGGCTGATTGTGTAATGAACTATAATAATAATAATAATCTTGACGATCTCTTCTAACAATGACAAATTTACTACCTGCTTACCTTCAGACATAATCCTGATTGTGAAATTTTTGGTGAGTTTGGTTGTTTGATTACAGATGTTTTATTACCTGACTAGGTAACATTATCTGTGTGTTTGAATGTGTGTTTTTGCCCCTGATTATATACTATAAATAAAGTTTTGATGGCTGTATGGCCCCAATATAATCCTGATTTCAGGGATTTTTAAATCTCTGAGGCATTCATTCTTTGTGTGAATCAGAAGAAACTCTAATGAAGTCTGAAAGCTGAAGCTAGAATTTCTGAAAGCTAGAGCCAGTTTGATCTAGTGGTTAAAGCACCAGACTACAAACCAGGAAATTACAAATTCTGATCCTTCTCACCATGAAAGCTGTCTGGGTGACTTTGGGCCAGTCACACTCTCTCTCTCAGCCCATTCTGCTTCACAGGGTTCTTGTGGGGAAAATAGGGGGAGGAAGGAATATTAGGTATGTTTGTCCTCTTGAGTTATTTATAAAAATAATAAAGGCAAGATATAAATAAAAAAATAAATCTGATGCAAGGGGCAATGAAGCTTCCAAATAATTAGTCCCACCTTTTTCCAGGTCTCTTGCCTCTCCCCCTTAAATGAGAATTATTCTGGTTGAAATGCAGTGTTTCCACAATCCTTAAAGAATAAATCTATTTTTGAAAAATTGTTTCTCTGTAGAACAATTAGTGCATCTATGAGAATACAATAAAATGTATTCCTTTCCTCACTGGCAATTGCACTTTTGGGTTAATAATCTTTCTCTAACGAGACGAAAATATAGCACAAACATTTCCCCCCCATTTGATGGGACATAATTGATCCATCCCATTTTGTGTGTGTGTGTGCGCGCGTGTGTGTGTGTGTGCGTGTGTGTGTGTGTGCGTGTGTGTGTGTGTTGTAAAGCACTAATTGTGAAAGGTGTCACTTCCATCTCCAGAATGCAGTTTTTTTCTAGCAAGCACTTTGAAAAGAAAAGAAAAAATAAATAAAGTGTTGCTTATCTATCTAGCACGGCATTGTCAAATAACACATAATTTCCCCCTCCTCCTCAGCAACCACAAAGGTATTTTGCTCATGAAGCATTTGAATGACAATGGCACGTGAGTCAAGGCTAGGCATGAAAGCTGAGTGACTACATCTTAGAACAAATCACACAAACTATAATTTTGTCACAAAGTCAGAGGCATTTCCTATAATCAGACAACAACCCAGGATTTCATAACAAGGGAAAAAGGAGTACAGAGAAAGAGAACATGGACTTAATCCCCCAAATGTAAAACTGAGAATCTGGAATTTTCTGTCTTCTCTCTGCTTTTGCCCCGTTACACACCACACACAAACAAACCCAATGAACGAGGTGCTTGGGGATTCATCTGAATAGAGCTGTTTAGCAATTTGTTTGTCCTGCTCTCTGTCCTCCCCCCCCCCACTTTTTTTCTTTTTTCATTAAAAATACGTGGTTAACGGTGGCCAAGCTGATTTGCATGCGTGTGTTCCTGATTTGTTCACCACTCGGCCTCCCATCTTCCACATCTTAATCACATCTAGGCATCCGCCCCATTACATTACCAAAAGGGAAGTGATGGACGTCCCTTGACTTCCTCCATGACCCCCTGATAATCCTGTTTCACAGACAGGCTCCCCGCTGGAGGGAACACAAAAGCTTCCAGTGTAGTTCTTCACTTCCAGTCGATATTCTGACAGACTTGATCTAGCAAATTAGTGTGCTGTGGTAGGGGCTCAACAAAAAGACCCCTTTTGACACACTCTGAATCAATACAAAGGCCAAGAGAGAGCCATTTCACCACAGTTCTGTTATTTTTTTCCCCTTTCGATGACCCTGTCTTTCCTTTAAGGGGGGAGGGGGGCGAAGCTTGTGTGACCTTGTCAGATTTTTTTAAAAATGTAATGTTAGAAAAGTCAATGTTGCTGAAGCACAAAAAGCGGAAGGGGGGGAGGTGAGAAGAGAGGGGAGAGTGTTTCTAAATGTCTGAAATTCAAGGGAACAGATGCAATGGTCTTGTTTTTTTAATGTTGGGTTTTTTTCATTCCCATCATCATGATTATGTCAGTCTTATTCATCATCAATCAATGTTCACGTTTCTGAAATAGTGTCATGCTTCAAATGCTGATGTACTCACATCCTGCTACACCAAACCAGGGATGTAGGAATTGGAGGGTAAGCCTTAATGTCACTTCAAACGATGCATGGGTTCCAATACAACAGCAAGTGCCAAGAAACTTCCCACCCACTTCCCAGTAAGCCAGCCTACTTTCTTTTCAATGCTTCTCTTGCTGAGCCAGGAGTGCTCTTGCAAAAATCAGAGGAGCAAATACGAGAAATGTGATAAATATGAGATGTGGTGACCCCCTAAATACCTATTATATGGAGACAGTGATTGGGCTTTCAACTTTTTTCCACCATTCACAGAACAGCACTATAAGAAGCCAACCGTGACATTTGTAGATTTCCAAACATTTTCTGTCTGTCTCTGTCTGTCTCTGCCTGCCTGCCTGCCTGTCTGTATGTGTCTGTCTGTCTGTCTGTTTCTGTCTGTCTGTCTGTTTCTCTCTCTCTCTCTTTCTGTGTCTCCCTGTCTCTTTCTGTTGCTCTGTCTCTGTCTGTCTGTCTCTCCATCTCTGTCTCTTTCTGTCTCTTCCTCTCCTATGCATTTTGAAGGATTTGCCCAGAGCGCCATCCTATACTTGTTAAGGCACTTCATTTCTTGCCTTCTTTACTTTGGCACAATTTTTTTTCTTGCACAAACAGAAGGATTTTTATATTGACTGGAGGAAATGAATAATTAATTTTCAATAATGTTCTCAATCTTCCATTCCTCAAATGCACCATATAGTTTCTCACTGGAATTTCTTTGCAAAGGTTTTTGTAGTCCTTCATCATGTTTCTCTCCCCCACATCCTCGGTCAGATAGCACAAAAGGGTACTATGAACATGAGGCAGATAGGGGTTTTTTTTTTCCTCACAAGAAGGATTCTACATGGATTAGTTGGAGCCAGCTGAGATAGGTAGCTTTACCTTATTCACTTTTGTAGCTCATTCTCATTTAGACATCCTCAGTAGAATTGATCTTGTGTTGTTAAGGAGTTACTTTGCTCCTGAAATATTTTTTTTCTGTGGAGTAAAAACAGGAAAATACTGGTTGTAGCTAATGTTGCTTCTCTGTCAGGTGCAATGCATCCCATACGTGCAAGTGTGAATTTACAGTTGCATGTTCCTTCGTTGTCAGCTACACAAAAGAGCCCAATAGTTTTCCCCTTCAGGCATTTGGGTGTTAGACAGCAATGCCAGGGGTCGCCAAAACTAGGTGGAGTCAAGATAAATAAATAGGTGGAGCCAGAAAAACATAACTGAATTAAATTAAATTTGAACATAATTATAGTTAAGGAAGGAAGGAAGTAAACAATTTCTAAGAATGTTGCCAAAAGAAAAAAAAATGGAGGGACATGTCCAGGCAATTGCCTAGAGTCAAGATTGCCTTCAAGACACAAAGGGAAAAAAAATGAACTCAGGTAATATAACTTCCTAGATCATTTCTTTCTTTTCTCTCTTGCATTCAATGTGAAATTGAAAGGATTTGGAGGTCACATGGTTTGCAAACTTGGAAGCTGGAGGGAAAGATCCACATGGCTCTTTAATCATGCAGTTGTGATAAAAAAAATGTGTGTTGATAATAAAAAGATAACTAAGCTAAATTATCTTTTTAAGCCGCACTTTGCAAATAGAAACTATGTCATCTCTTTTTGAAATCTGACAAAAAGATTAAAATCCTATAGGTATAATGGTTTCTTTCACAATCACAAACCTTTTGAAACAGCCCATTCTTTTAGCAGCCTTCTCTTTGCATTTTAAGAACTCCTAGCACTAAAAACTCTCCCCTAAGTCAATATCATATGAGACATTCCTAGCACTTGAAAGCACTTTTCTTTTTGTGCAAAAATGAAAGCTCTTCCAAAAATACAGGTGGACAAATTGCCTTTCATATTTGCCATACAGTATGTACATTTAACCTCTGCTGCACTTCACCATTTTTCAATATATATATATATACCTTGTTCTCTCAAACAGAACAACCCATAGCCACAAGGGATATGACATATTGCATAAGAAATCCAGACCACTTCAGACAATTCATCTTGAGAACACAGAAGGAAAATTATATCAGCTCTTCCAGCCATAGCTGTCAAAAGAATTTTTCCCCTGCTGTGGTCATTGTTTCAATTCAACCTGAAGGAATACTAGAGTATATGCTCAACTTATTTGTGTGGTCACGACTCCATTAAATTAATGGAATTTAGCCAACCTACATAGAAGAAACCTGGTCTATAAATGTGGAACTTGACATACTTGAAAAATATTCTCGGATGGTAATAGGTGCATTACGAAAGCATTTAGCTTTAAATTCTTACTATATTAGCCCTGCTTGTGTGATTCTTTCTGAAGTTCACAATCACAATGTAGTTGGTCACATAGTACAGATTTTAGGTCACTATAAAAAGGGGAATTGCTACTAAAGTTTTGCATGTTTTTTCTGGGAACTATGGACCTTCAAAAGCTTTCTGTTTCTTGAATTCTCTAAGGAACGTGACTACTGTTTAGCTAAGCCTAGGAAAGTTATGTTGATCTGAGTCCATAAACTACATTTCTCTAGTGTATCTAGATCAGGGGTGTCAAACTCAAGGCCCGGGGGCCAGCCCACAGGGTGCTTAGATCTGGCCCACGGGCCACCCTGGAAAGAGCGAAAGATCGGTCCATGGTGCTCTGCCAGAGAAAACGGGCTCCTGAGCTCCATTTTCGCTGGCAGAGGGTTGCAGGAGGACATCCCAACTGAAAATGGAGCTCAGGAGCCTGTTTTCACTGGCAAAGCACTCGGGCCACCACAGGTACCCCTGACATGAATGAAGTCAAGCTGGCAATGCCCTCCCTGGCCACACTCACCATGGGCCCCCGAGGTCAAACACAACCCTGATGCAGCCCTCAATGAAATCAAGTTTGACACCCCTGATCTAGATCAGTGGTCACCAACCAGTGGTCCATGAACCACTGGTGGTCCGTGAGAAAATTTTGGTGGTCCACAAAAAAACTATTTGCATTTTTTATATTGCACTAAATCAGGAGTCGGTCATTAGGCAAATCATATTAGTGGTCCACAGGAATTAAAATTATGAATTTAGTGGTCCCTGAGATCCAAAAGGTTGGGGACCTTTGGTCTAGATGGTTACAAACTCACCATCACTATATTGGAATAATGGTTTTGAGTATAAAATGTGGGTATCTCATTCCTGCTATAGAGGGAAGTTGAAGAAACAGATGGATAAATAACCATGTTCATTTGCATAGTTTTTATTTCTACGCTGCCTTTCCTCTAAAAACCTCAACAACATGCACATAAAGGTCTTTACATTGTATTCTCATAAGTTTAGATCTATGAGATAAATTGGATTTAGTGATAGTAAGCAGACCAAGTCATCAATGGCTTATGGTGAAGTGAGGACTTGAACTAGCCACTTTGACTTCATCATATATCATTTGAAAGGGCATTTCTAGCAGCTTACTTCTCAAGGGTGCTATTCTACTTCTAAAGTGTCTATAAAACCATTGCTGGTATGGAATGAAATAATTCACAAATATATACAGAGAGAAACATTCTCCCAACTGAAGGTAAATCTGTGGAGGCCACTGATCCATGCCACTCATACTGGAAATGATATGCTAGCCGTTAAATGAATACTAATAAAGAAGTTATAAAAGCAAAGCTTCCCACCGTACTCTTTATTGAGAAAATCAATTGTTTCAAAATAATCACAATGTATGGTTTCATAGGTTGCCTTAAAAATTGCTGTGGTATGATCAGATGACTTCAATTGTGAAGAACAATTATATTCCTGACAAATCATTTGAAAATTAATCTCCTATTATGTGCTAATTGCTATCAGATTCAGTCCTGCTCTTCTTCAAATAACTTCTCTATTGAAATGTAACATTTTATGTGATAGAATAGTCCAAATTAACAATTGTTCCACACTTATGAAATGTCCTTCATAAGGAAGTCCACTTCTTGTTTTATTACACACACACACACACACACGCAATTTCTCCCTGCCATTCTCTCTAGTTTCTTAGAGGAACATCTATGATGCTATCTCAGCATTCCTTTTGATTTTATTTTTTTCTTGGATGGAGGCACAGTTCTAAAAGGGAACTGGGCTATAGACAGCCATCATACTTATTATTCTTAGCAAATAAGATTGGAGATAAGAAAGCACTAAATTAAACTAGTCTTATTTGCAAAGGGGTAAAGAAGGTTCAATATCTACTTTAGAATATACATACAGACCTTGCTAATGTGTAGTTTTCTACTGTTTTCAGCTAGAAATATTGATATACAAAAGATTTAGATTATGATTTTTCTTGGGAGAAATCTAAATGTAAGTCACATGCTGAAGAAGGAATTCTGGAACATCATGAAAGAACAATGGTTATAGTCACTATACTGTGTTTGCCAAAGATAAATATGCTCTTCTGTCTCACTCAGGCTGGATAAGAAATAAATATTTTAAAGAAGGGATGGTGTGTGGGGAAGAAAGGACATTGCTTACAATCATTGCTCTGCCCCAGGCAGCAAATTGCTTGCATCTGCTCTATTTTTCCAAGAATCTTGAGTTCCCTAAAAAAAAAAAAATCCCAGCTATAATCCCTATAAATAATTCTGGAATGACACTATTGTACAATACATTTCTTTCTTGTCAAGAAAATGCTCATTCAAATTCAAATTCAAATTTTATTGGTCACATGCA
>JANHFJ010003772.1:7962-21748 GCA_032468195.1 Cerberus rynchops
TTGTCTAGCTCTGCAAACTTACAGTCCATTTCCACTTCTCATATGGCTACCAGGAAATCCACTATCCCCTCACCCTCTCTCTGGCTTTGGTTGTGGAAAGCGTAGTGCTGGGCCATCTTGGATGGTTGAGGTGCATAGTGGCCCCTCAGTTTCTCTTGTAAGGTGGACCAGGATATCTCTGTCACACATTGTGGGAATGCGACCACTCATGCCATGGTGAAGACTTGCGGTCCGCAGTGATTCAAGACGACCACTAGCTTCTGGTCATCTGAAATGTCCCTCATTCCACTTGCCTTTAGAAAAAATCCGAAGTGTAGGATGAAAGCGTCTGTTGCTTCCATTTTCACATTGAAGTGTGTGAAGGATGTAGGGGCAGTTGTTTCAGGGGCAATTGTGACTGTCTTGTCCAATCCCCATTTATTCAGGTCTGATCTTATTCTCTGATCCCACCTTCATCACCAGTGCTAAGTAGGTGTGAAATAGGAGAGGCACAGACCTGTTCTGAGGACTTCTTTATTTCTACACTTCTGGAGAATCCCAACTGGAGGCTGCAGGCAGCCCACTCCCTTTTAAGTAAGAGGCAGGAACCCTGCAGCCCATATAGGAACTGTGTCTGGTGCAGCACGCATGGACCAGGTAGAAGACCCTTCCACGCATGCACAGACACAACACCCACTTTGGCCAAAGATACCAGAGCATGCTCCTCCTGCCTGATTGGAGAGGATGAGTAGAGTTCATTCAGGAGAGACAGTCCTATAAGTAACATAGTCCCAAGACATGAAGGGGTTTAAAGGTGAAAAACAATAGCTTGAATTGCACACAGAGGCATACCAGAAGCTGATGCAGCTCGCGGAGCAGTGGTGTCACATGAACCAAGTAATTAATACCATTAACTGTCCACATTGCTACATCCTGCCACAGTTGAAATTTCCAAATACTCTTCAAGGGCATCCCATTTAAAACATGTTGCATAGTGCAATCTGGAGGTCACAAGAAGATGAGTGACAGTGAACAGGGCCTCTGTTCCAAGAATGGGTGCAAGTGATGCACAACCAAATTGCACAACTTCCCTCCTAGCCATGCCTGCTACTTGCTCCTCAAGCAAGATCTACAAATCCACTGGGTCTATCTGGGACACTGAATCTATCTGGGGCAGTGTGTTAAGTCACGCGGGAAGGAAAAAAGTGGAGACACCAAACCTGATCTGACTTCTTTATTCGCAACAGTCCAACTGGCGGATGGCCAGCAGGATGCCCCCTTTTAAGCAGGGGACAACCTCCGGCAACCTGCAGAGCAAAGGTGTCCAGCACAGTCAGCGCAGACCAGGTAGAAAACCCTATCCGCGCCTGCGCAGACACAACACCCCTCCCCACCTGGTAAGTGTCCATCTTTGCTGCTTTGCACTCAGCATGCGTATTCATTTAAATATGCTAAGCGGCACCACGTCCTCTCCGATCTGCGCATGGGTGGTCTTATTTCTCCTGCACCATCATCGGAGGCAGTTGAGTCCAGAGCTGTCTCTATGGGTCTTCTCTCCCATGGCTGTTGAGCCTCTGTGGCTGAAACCTCCAGCCTCCCTGGTCTCCCAGCCCCAGGTAGGGAACTGATTATTCTACTTGCTTGCCGGTCATGTTGTTGTTGTACTCACTCCTCCCTGGTTGTCTCTGTGGTCACTTGGTTCAAACTGGGCTGGGTCTTACTCCTTCCAGTCTGGTTCTTCCTCCAGCTCCCCTGCATGGTTTTGTTGTTCCTCCAGTTGTTTGTCCCTTAGCTGGTCTATGTGTCTTTTCCATTCTCTGCCATCATGCAGGAGAACGGAATAAGACTGGGGTCTGATGACTCTGGTGATTGTACCCGGCACCCACTTTAGTAGACCCAAGTAATTTCTTGCATAGACCTCCCCCCCACTTGGAATGTCCTTACTTTCAGGAGGTTGGCTGTCTCCTGTTTACTCCACTGGTCTGGGTGTATTCTCTCAAGGGTTATCCTGAGTTTTCAGCCCATTAATTCTTCTGCTGGGCTTTGCTTTGTTATTGCATTGGATTTGACATGTTGGGCCGTTAGATATTTGTTGATGTTGCTCTGTAAGTCGCCATTTCCCATGCATCCTAGGGCCTCTTTGGTCAAGCAGATGTCTCATTCGGCCATTCCATTCCCCACCAGATGAAATGGATCTGAGGTGGCATGTCTGATGCCCTAGCTGGTTAGGTAGACTTTAAATTTCGTTGCTGTGACTTGCAGCCTGTGGTCTGACATCATGACAGCCGGCAGTCCATGCATGACAAACAGTTCTTGTAAGGTTTGGATGACTTTGTCAGTAGTAGTTGAGTGTATGGGTTTAATTTCAGTCCATCTCAAGTATGCATTGATTACGATGAACAGCATTTGGCCCTGGACTAGACCTGCAAAGTCCATGTGGATGTGGGACCAGGGTTTCTTCGGCTCATCCCATTTGACTGGTGTTGCAGCTGGGGGCACCGCTCTGGTCTTTTGGCATGACTGGCATTTTTGATTTTTTTTGTTCTATGTCCACATCCATGTCTGGCGACCAGACATACAGTAGCTCCTTGCTAGCGCCTTCATGTGGACTATCCTGGATGACCTTCATGGAGGGTGTTCAGTATCCGTTTTTGTAGTATTATGTGGATGATGACTCTGTTTCCCCACAGTAAGCATCCACACTGGCTTGACAGTTTATGCTGCTGGTTTTTGTATTTTTTTTAAATTCTGTGCCTTGTGGCTGTGCCGACCAGCCCTTTGCAATCCAATTGTGTACACATGCCAGCATTCTGTCTTTCGCAGTTTCTTTTGCTATTTGTTCGACAGCTATGGGGGTGTCCGGCATGGTTTCTATTAGGAGGATTTGTGTTGCCAGTGCTGGGTCTTCAATATTTTTGTTCAGTGGGCATCTGCTCAAGGCATCGGCATTGCCTATGTCTTTGCCCGGTCTGTGGTGGTGAGTGTAATTGTATGCCACGAGGAACTCAGTCCATCAAGTTATTCAGGGGGAAAGTATTTGAGGTGTTTGTCCATGGCAAGGAGCTCCAGCAGTGGCTTATGGTCAGTGATGACCTGTAACTTCTGCCCGTAGAGGTATTCATGAAACCTCTTTACTCCAGCCACTGCTGCCAGTGCTTCCTTATCAAGATGGCTGTAATTTCTTTCTGTGGCAGTCATCGAGCATGAGAAGAAGGCAATGGGGGTTTCATTTCCATCAGGTAGTTGATGACTGAGGACTGCCCCGACTCTGAATGGGGACGCATTGCATGTTAAGATTAGTGGCATCTGTTTGTTGTATTGAATCAAGATGCTCTGAGATGAGATGAAGTTTTTTACTATCTGGAAAGCTCACTCTTCCATTTGTCCCCACTTCCATTTAGCTGTTTTGTCCAGCCGGTGGAGTGGTTTGGTCACTGTGGCTTTTTGCTTTAAAAATATGCTATAGAAGTTTAAGAATCCCAGGAAGGCTTGCAGTTCTGTTTTGTTTTGGGGTGGTCGGTGCCTTTCAGATCGCTTCTGTTTTTTCTGCTGTGGGGTGAATTCCTGCTGCATCAATTTTGTAGCCTAGGAATTCCACTTCAGGTACTGCGATCAGGCATTTTTCTTTCTTCATTTTCAAGCCGGCATCTTTAAATTTCTGGAGCGTGGCATGCAGCTTGGTGTATAGTTCGTCTTTGGTCTTTGAGGCAATAAGGACATTGTCAAAATAAGGGATGACACCTGGGATGTCCTGCAAAAGATGTTCCATAAGTGATTGGAAAATTCCTGGGGCTATGCTGACCCTGAATTGCAGGCGGTGGCACTTAAACGCCCCCCTGTGAGAAAATATAGTTTGAGCCTCTGCTGTGGCTCTATCGACCATCAGCTGTTGGTAATCCTGTGCCAGGTTGAGTTTGGCGAAGATCTTCCCTTGTCCTAGGGAATGCAGAAGATGTTGAACCACCAGGATAGGGTAGGCATGCAGCTGCAAGGTTTTATTTATGGTGCACTTGTAGTCTGCACAACTTCTTATTGATCCATCCGGTTTAATGGGTGTTACAATGGGGGTTTCCCATTTTGCATGGTAGACTGGCTCTAGTATGCCCTGCTTGATTAATTTGTCGAGTTGTTCACTGACATTTTGTTTAAGTGCAAATGGGACATGCTGAGGTTTCAGCCTAATGGGCACCACCCCGGGGTCTAGGCTGAATGATATGGGGGTTCCCCTGTATTTCTCCAGCTCACCATCAAAGATGTCCAGGAATTCCTTTGTGATGTCATCTCCGGGCTGGTCTTTGATGCTGAAGACTCCAGATAGGTTCGTTCCTAATGCGTCAAACCAGTCGAGTCCAAGGAGGGTCAGCAGATTCCCTTTAATGACAATGATTGGCAGGTCCCCTTCAAATCTGTGGTATTTCACTGGAACTGACTTTGTGCCTACTACAGGGATGAGGTTTCTCTGGTAGTCCTGCAGGGTCATATTGCTCTTCTTGAGATCGGTCAGCAAGCATTTGGAATTTAGCCATTTCAATTTGTCCCATGTGATTATTGTTACAGTGGAGCCGGTGTCTATTTCCATTGTGCATGTCCAGCAGTGTATGCTGACCAGGGTCCTGAATTTCTGGCGTTTCTTTTCCTTTTGCAGTTTGGTCACTTCTTCGGTCTGGTGTGTGTATGCCATGATTGTGTGGCATTTGTCTGCTTGTCATTGTTGCCTGCCTGGTCCCCATTTCACCAGTCTGTTTCTGTAGTTTGGGTGGGCTTGGGGTGGGTCATTTGGCCCTGCTGGAACCGATGCTCTGCAAACCCTGGATAGATGTCCTTTTCTCTGGCATCTTCAGCAGATTGCATTCAGGAAGCAACAAGTTGCTTGAGGGTGATTCCCACCACAGCCCCTGCACATTGGTGGGTGGGGCTCAGTGGCCATTTTGGCCCTGTTGTTGGTTTGACTCTATGTCATCTTCCTCTGCTGAGTCAAAGTCACTGCCATCTTCTATGTCCTCATGGTGGACCGTTTGCATTCTTTGGCTGGTTGCTGGGGTAGCTTTTGCTATGGTGTCCATGGATGTGGCTTCTTCCACTGCAGCTTACAGAATTAGTGTGTTTCTGGTGAGCAATTTTCTTCTCAGCTTGTCATCTAGGAATCCACAGACAAAGCGTGTCTGAGTCTTAGTGTCTTTTCAAGTTTGGGGAACTTGCAGTCCATTGCGGCTTCCTGGATGGCCACAAGGAAGTTGGTGACTCCTTCACCCTCCCTCTGGTTCCGGCTGTAAAACACGAAGCATTGGGACATCTTGGACAGTTGTGGCATGTAGTGATTTTTAAGCTTCTCTAGGAGCATTATCCATGAGATTTTGGTTACACACTGTGGTGATGTGACCACTCTTGCCTTTGCAAAGACTTGTGGTCCACAGTGGCTTAGAAATACAGCCAGTTCTTGATCATCAGAGATGTTGCTCATGCCGCTCCCCTTAAGAAAAAATCCGAACTGCAATATAAATGCATCCCATGCTTCTGTTTTCATGTTGAAGTGTGCCAATGCCAAGGGGGATGACATCTCGGTGGCTATGCTCGATCACTGATGGTTGTAGGTTAGTCTTATACTCTGATCCCACCTTCGTCACCAGTGCTAAGTCACGCGGGAAGGAAAAAAGCGGAGACACAAAGACTGATCTGACTTCTTTATTCACAGCAGTCTAACTGGTTGGTGGCCAGCAGGATGCCCCCTTTTAAGCAGGGAGAAGATCTCTGGCAACCCGCAGAACAAAGGTGTCCAGCACAGTCAGCGCGGACCAGGTAGAAAAACCCTGTCCATGCCTGCACAGACACAACACAGTGCTACTCTATTTAGAGGCAAAGAGGTCCCTGAAATCAGGAAGTCCAAAAACCCAGAGTCATTTGGTCTGGTTGATTGGGTTTAGCCAAAGCTCATATATGGTAATAATAAGAATGAAACTGCAACAAATGCTAAAAGAGTTAATATCCAAAATATATCAAAGAACAGGAAGTCACACTTTGAAAATTTTGGAAAATTGTAAGGCTGCAGGTGTAGATTGTGGATCTGGAGAAATGTTGAAATATGGTTATGCTTTCCTTTGGAGTAGCACCATTTGCTTGGTGTATCTTTTTAAGTGTGCCTGGAAAGGTATTTAGCCCAATTTTGATCAGACTTTGAAGAATGGTTTGGTTATGTCAGACAGAGCATATATAGCACAGAGTTTTGGTTTTCAGCTTGTAGAGAGTCAGCACCTACCCCCTAGAAAAATAAAATTTCAGAAATATTAAAAAGGCAGAATATTATATTTCCCTAAAGGAGAAATTGAGAAACATGCTCTTAAAGACAGAAAGCAGACTCAGTCTCTCTTAATAGCCCCCAAGCAGAAATTGAGGAGACTATGTTTTAGAAATGCAGCTTTGATAATCCATTCAAGACAGGATATTTTGAAAATGCTTGTAGCAAAGCTAACAAAGGGAGAACGATAAGATTAGAAAGGAGCCCCTCACCCAAGATCCAACACAGGAAGCCATTAGCCACAATAGAAATTGCCCAACACCCTTTCAGAACCCTGCACTGCATGACCCCTAGAGCAGACCAAACTTCAAAGTCACAGAAACCTGGAAGCTCAGATAAACAATAAGCCAGCAGTTGAGCAGATTAGCTCAGACAAGCACCTAGGATTTGCATTTCCTCTTTTGCCTATAGAGCCAACTTTGACCCCTACATGACCCCATAGGAATTTGACAATAGAATATTAAAGGACATGTTCTTGCACAGGAACAGGAAGCTCAAATACAAAACCCAAAGAAGGTATAAAAACCACCCACTCTCAACTCCATTTTGTTCAGTTGACCCAGAACTGTGTTTGTAGTTCTGTTCAAAAAAACATCTTTCCAATCAGCCTCCATGTTGTTTCCAGCATTTTTTCTCCCAGCTTGGAACTGAACCATATGGATTTTCCTCCCAATAAACTGATAACTGAGAAAAATATGAATATTTATGACACGTTTATTGTTTTAGAGAAAACATGATACAATGTATAGGTTTAAATTATGGATTTTTTTCAGAACTCTGAGGGGGAAGGTTGATTAACAAATGTGATAAAAACAGTATAGTATATAATAAAGGAGGCATGAGAATAAGTGGAATTTTTAACAAATAGCTCAGCAAGGAGTAAGACGAAGATGTACAATTGGTTGTTTAATGTATTTATAAATAAATGTATTAGTAAGTATTAACAATTATTGCCATGTTGTTAGAACTTTATTGATTAAAGATCTGAAAATACATGTATTTTTATATATTTACTTATAGAGGTGATGCTATGCTTATTAGATGAGCACTCAAATGGTTTTCAGTGAATATAAAATGCTATGCATGATGCAATAAAGATCATGACTCTGAAAATTAACGTGTCAAAGATCAAGGTACTGGTAGTTACACAAGGAAAATATAACAACTAAATGTTATAAATGTGTGCATACTTTGGTTAGAGCTTGGAAGCTTGTGATTTCTAAAAAAATCTTAGCTAAATTGCATGATGCGGCATTAAGTATGAATCTGAAAGTTAATCTACACAACTAAAGTAGTTGTGAATGATAGTAGAAACAATGTGGCCAATTGCCAAATTATACATACATGGAGAAAAACTAGAACAAGTAGATCACATTGTGTAGCTTGTGGAATGTTTTGAAAATGGATGGAGACATTTAAAAAGATTAAATTCTGGTGGAAAGATGATGAGTAACATTTGGACTGTGGCTAGGAACAAATGACGAAATAGCTGTGTGTATATAAGAGCATCTGCCCACTTTGTTTTCTGGAAGTTAGAACTGAATATGTGAGGAGAAACACAAAAGTAGAGTGCAGCAAGAATGGTTACTTAAGAAAGTTGTGTGATAAAAGATCAATTCAAGAATGAATGAATGGGTGTTGAATGAATGTGGATTGAATACAAATGTGAGTGACTAATATGGAAAAGATACACTGAGGTGGTTTGGTTACAGAGAGAAAAATGAATTAGGTTTTCATTGTAAAACAAGTATAGGCAAGGAAAGTGAATAGATTGAGAAGAATGGGAAGATCCTGATTGAAGGAAGCTGATAAAATCCTCAAAAATAGAAAAGTAAGAAGTTAAAGAAAGGCAGTTTATCAAACTATGGATGTATGTGGTTTGCCAGGATTAAAAGATATGGAGAGACAGTTTGTTGTTATAAATTAGGATTAGCTTCTTTTTTTTTCCTTGTTGCATGCCTTTATTTTCTTAGGCTTACTATTTATTCTTTACTGCACTCTTCATGTCACATATCCCAAAAAGAAATCACATGGTACTTGCATATGTAAAGATCATTGGATACAAACAAAAAGAAAGAGAAGGAAGAAAGAGGGGTCGGGTCTACTGTCTACTTCTTTCCCAGGAGCAGTGCTTTTGTGGTAAAAGCATTTGTCAAAATTTGTCACAAGTCCTCATAATGCAGAGAGAACACATGCCACGATGGGTATGTATGTTTAGTTCGTAAAAACTGTGCAAGTTTTTAGAATGCATACTGAAACTATTTAACAAGCTTTCTTTGATCACTGCATTTTCTTGTAGGCATATTTAACATTGCATCTTTTGAATGGTATCAGCTGCTAGAGGAATGGTCCACTTACTTTATACAACATCAATAATAATATAATGATTCCTCCTCCACCTCCTCCTCCTCTTTCCCCCTTCCTAATGCCAGGAACAGTGGAGGAAAGAGAAGAGGAGGATGGCCAGAAGCAAGGTGGATGAATCCATTTACACTAGTGATGAGTGCACCGTTAGAATAGGTTATGGGCAGCTCCTAATGGTATTAAGGTCTCTATTAGACCAGGACCTTAACTTTAGTTAGACCAAACTGGCTGCCATAATGGCAACTTAGCGAATAGAAAGGAAAGTTGCTATTTCTATGAAACAAACCACTCTGTATTTCCCAGAATTAAAAGCACTTCATTTGTGTGGATGTTTTACTGTTAACTTTAGGCAACCATCTGGAGTATCCCTGTAGTTTCTTGGCAAAATTTCAGAAGTAGTTTGCCATTGTCTTCTTCCTAGGGCTGGGGGAAAGTGACAGCCTCAAGGTCATCCAGTTGGCTTTGTTCCTAGAGACTAGAACTTGTAGTCTTTCAGTTTAAAGTCTGGTGCCTTAATCATTACATAATCTAGGTCTCTTCATAGTAGGACTTTATATAAAAGAACCAAGATGGTGCCTATTGTTTCTCTTTATTACTGAAATATAATTGCAGCAAAACAACTGACTGTAAAATGGATGGAGTTTCCACAAATGTTTCTTGCAAATTCAATATAGACTCACATTGTCTCACCTCTCCAAGTTAGACCCTTTTTGCTCTTTCTGCACTTATTAAGTTGTCCCCATCCTGCTTTGGAAAAGGGCGAAGAGCAGGATGTACAGAGCCAGTGAGTACAAAATACTGCTAAAAAATGCATTAATGTCCTTCTTAACAAAGCCACAATTCTACAGAGGTCTTGACAGGTTGCATTTTTCTTCATTTCTTTCTAGTGCTTCATTTCCCTTTGGGTACCTGTCATTCCTTATCAATGGCAGTTGATAGGGCAGACAATGGAATGCCCAGCCTTCACCGCTGTAGGCAGCTGCTGGCTGCAGGCTTTCTTTTCCCAAAAGGGTCCAGTCTTGCTTTAACCATTTTGTGGCTTTCTTTCCACCACTGTCACACTACTCCCTCCACATGCATTCACTCCATATATCATATCATTATAGCAAGACATATAGGGGAATAACAGGATTAACTCCAGAGTTTTAAGCATGCTTACCCTTGATTATAGTTTGATTAATAGCAGGTCAAAGTGCTAGCATCCAGAATTATGCTGGAAACAAAAACTAACCCAAACTAGAACACTCAAGGTTTAGCTGTTTTGGTGCACAAGGTAAAACTATTATGAACATATTACAAAACATAATGAAATAGAGAATATAGCCCAATCAAACCCCAGTGGGGGCCTCAGACTATGTAACATTAACATCCCAAATATGCAGTAAGGGACATATAGCCAAGAGTAACATGCATCTCTCTGTAAATTCTGATAGAATCAGATCTGATAGAATCTCATTGCCTTTAGTGACTTAAACAGATTTTCATATCTGTTGCTTGCAAAGGCCATTGATATCACATAAGAGAGAGATCAAGTCCCTGCTAAGATTTAGCATCTTAACAGAGCTCACCATAAAT
Source organism: Cerberus rynchops (assembly GCA_032468195.1). Taxonomy (NCBI): domain Eukaryota; kingdom Metazoa; phylum Chordata; class Lepidosauria; order Squamata; family Homalopsidae; genus Cerberus; species Cerberus rynchops. The sequence continues at coordinate 18,173 of JANHFJ010003772.1, forward strand.
ATGAACTTCTATTATTGGTGCTTCTGCGGCAATAGTTCTTCTCCCGCACAGCCCCCGGTTTTCTTCATGGTAACCTGCATATTTCTGAGATTTTGTAGGAAATGGGCACCTAAATTCAGTCTCTGTCAGCTACTTTTCCAGACTTTAGTATACTTTTGAATGTCAGGACAGGTAAGGATTGTGAGCACCTTCTCATAAACAACGAGATGCTGAGAAAGAGAAATTCTGCAAAGGACCCGGTCATGTTCTAATGGCCAGCATTTTAAAGTGGTTTACTATTGATAAGATTTGAACTTTCCCATCCCCTCCCTTTGCCTCTATACTGCCAGCTGTCCCCCCCCCCTTCCTGGGCTCCCCAGTGGTATGAAGATAAACAAGCAATGACACGATTCAGGATGTGGGGTAGAAAAAGGGAGGAGGAACTGCCATGTGACTCAGAGAACATGACAAATGGTTCCTGTAGGATATATTTCTGAAAACGTTGCATTAATGATGATATCAAAGAGATGTTTTTTTCTGTGAGTTTTTTTTTAATGGTTTTAAAATAATAGGTGCTTGTTAGTCATGTACAACAAAATGTCTTATTCCAATAATCCAAAACTGTGTTCCAGGCAATCCTCTCTTATAATATCTCTTTTATTAATATGGTCATTTAAAACCTATACAATATGTAAGAGGACAAACTCTTAATGACTGAATGATTTTGGAATCTGTACCATTCAGTCTTAAGAGACGTATGAATATGACAAAGAAAGAAAAACAAGAGTGGACTAACAAATGAAAATATTTACCCAACATTCTGAGTCACACATTTTGGAGTCACACATTATGTTTTACATAAATTTGACTTGTTTTCTAATTGATTGCACAATAGACATTTGTTAAAGATTTTTAGAAACATGAAAATCAAGCTTAGATCTTGGAAAATTAGATTTCAATTAATCTAACATGATCCACTCTTGCGCATTTATCCAGTTCGCATTTATCTGGTTCTGTTATTGAGAACCATAATATGAAGACACCTTCAACCTGTAGTACTGATAAACAGATGAAAGAGAGACAGACAGACAGACAGACAAGAAAAAGATGGGAGGAGGAGAGAGAGTAGATGATTTAAAACAAGGGTGTCAAACTCAATTTCATTGAGGGCCACATCAGGGTTGTGTTTGGACTTGGGGGGCTGGGGTGAGTGTGGCCAGGGTGGGTGTGGCCAGCTCAACATCACTTGTGTCAGGGATGTCTGTGGTGGCCCAAGAGCTCTGCCAGTGAAAATGAGCTCCCAAGGTCTGTTTCAGTTGCAACTGCCTACTGCAACCCTCTGCCAATGAAAACAGAGCTCAGGAGGGCCACCCATGGGCCAGATCCAGCCCCTGAGCCTTGAGTTTGACACCCCTGATTTAAAACATTGTGAGAGAATATAATAAAATGATTTGGTGATGATCTCCAACTCTATAATTTCTAAGCCATTTTTTCCTTTAAATCAAAATTCAAGGAAGTTATTTTCTCCATAAAAGTGAATACAAGGGCCTTCAAATTGCCCACCAATATTTATCAATATAGGCATATGGTTTTGACTTCTCTATTCCCATTGTATCCAGATATATTGTATTTCTTCTTGTTTAATTGCAAAATCACAGAATCAAAGTTGAGGAGGATTATTTAAGGCATGCATTCTAAAACAAACAAGGAATCCAGATTAAGCATCATCAATAGATGGTTACCTAGCCTCTGCTAAAATACATGTTTAAAGGGAAGCTCCTGGTAATTTTTACTGAGTGGGAGTTTTTTTCCCCTAAGATTTTAATCAAAGCCTACCCTTCCATAATTTAAATCTTAATCTTGTGTTCTGCATTTTGAGAATATTTTTAAATTAAATTTTAAATTTGAATCTATCTATCACACTGATGATATCACCTGGTTGGATAGTGAAACATCTGCTAGCAAACAATCATGTTCGCAGAGTGCCAAGGACTGCCTGTGTATCTAATTAAATACTTATTTATCTGGCTATCTATCTATTAATAGTCTATTTACCACTAGTATATGCAGATTTATGAAAGTCTGGATAATTTTTCATCCTCTTTTTCAATGAAGTCAAAGTAACCACTTTTGTCTCAAGGGGACTGGTGAGCTGTGCCAATTATTCCTGTTTCTCAACTTTAAAGACAAAAGTTCTACAAAGGAAGAGAACACAGCTCAGGAAGCAATCTAAAATGGTTTGATGTTGCTCCAATTGCCCCAGTTGGAAATCTATCAGGTTTGATATGTACCTGATTTGAAGGACACTGAAGACTTTGGATCTTTCTTTACGGCTGAGCTGAGGTACTCTCCATTCACCCATGAGAATTATGCAGAAACCTATTCTGGCATAAAATTTGCTATTTCTATTGCAACCACTATCTTGCCTTAGCTACCTCTTTTTCCAGTAATATTAGCCATATGACTTCTCTCCAAGGTAATGAGTGATAAAACCAAATAGATTTTATATACTTAAAGTCTACTCTACAATGATATTGGAATAAGGGGGAAATTAATTTAAATCTCCAAGATTACATGAATAGTACTCTCTATTTCCAAAAGAACTATCTGATGTCAGGCCAAACCTTTATGCATTATGTTTTAAAAAAAAAAATCTAAGAAACATGTGAAATAACTAAGAACTAGAGGAAAGCAAATATTGTTCCTACCATCAAAAAAGAGGGAAAGAAAGAAAGAAAGAAAGAAAGAAAGAAAGAAAGAAAGAAAGATGCAGTAAACTATAATCCAGTTTAACAATATTTTCTAAATATATAATTTTTATTAAAACTTCTAAACAAGAAGATAAAAAGTAATACACAGAATTAACATAAGATAAGAAAAAAGAAATAAAAGAAAAAGCAAAAAGTGTAAGAAAACAAAAAAGGAAAAGATATGAAGTGTCTATTCTTCACAGTTTTAAGTACAAGTATATTTTAAGCTCTCTAAAGTTACAGCATGTTATTCTTTTTCTAATCTATTCTATCTAATAATCAGAACTATAAACCATCATTTCATGAAATGTTTTATGCAAAAAGTCTATAAGAGGTTTCCAGTCAGCAGTAAATGTAAGCAATGTATTTTCTCTAATCAAAGAAGTCAATTTATCAATTTCAGCAAAATCTGACTTCACTACCATTTCTCCATAACGGGTAGTACTGAATCTTTCCATCTCCATACATATAGTAATCTCTTTGTAGTAATCATATGTTAAAATAATCTTCAATAACATTTTTCTGTTTATCCATGGTCTCACATTCATATTTGAAAAAAAAAATGCAGCAGATAGTAAAGAGGTTGATTTCTAAGGAAAGGAATGTGATTATTATTAATATAGATATATAAAAACAAATATTACCTAATCTTACATTTTTTTTTATCAAATAACTTCTCTAATACATCATGGGAAGCCTATAAATACAATATATTTTGATTTCAGCAAAGAATTTGAACAAAATACTCCATAATATAGTTATTGGCAAACTAGTAAAATGCAGGTCGGGAGACATGACAGTTATAACGATACATGGAACACTGGCATGGACAAGTGGTAGATTCTCC
>JANHFJ010003772.1:31241-46921 GCA_032468195.1 Cerberus rynchops
AAGTCTTCCCCTTCAATGGGAAGTCCACAAGTCTTCAAGTTGCCAAGATTGGAGACCCCTGTTCTATATGAAGATATAATCTGTCTTAAACCCGCAATATGCATTATCACGTAATATTTCTGATTTGTTTTTGATTTAGCATGTCGCATGGATCTAGTTTTATGAAGGTTTATGGAGGTTTATGAAGGATTCTTATATTATAACCCAGATCACTGAGCTATTCAGCAAACCACAATAAAATAAATGCCATAATTCAATGCATCAGGTCAAATCAGATTTGTGTTATAAACTAATCCATAATATGCATAGATCATGCTAAACCAAAACAAACGAACTACATTATAATTTAGCATGGTGCATAAATCTTATACTTAACTGAAGCTCAATTAAATCACAATGAAGTATATTTGCTTATGATTAGTGTGTTGAGGGATGTCAGACAATATAATTTTAAGTCATGGATTACAGTTTAAAATGTTACTACATGTTAATTTAGATAATTTATCCATTAGGGCAGGATTAAGAAAACTAAAGTATCATATGTTAGATTTTTGTTACAATTATAGCTGTATGGAATATAAATACCCAGGTTTATTGCATTGTGGCAACAAGCTTTAAGATTGGAATATTCCATTCTTCTGGTTTCTGAATGTTCACCCAATCCTGCCACTTTCCTTCATTTAAAAATTTTTGGAATGTCAGGGACAATACAAGAGTAAAAACCTTCCTTTTCCATCCATAAATATTACCTGTAAATTAGGGATGGTTGCTGAGATTACAGAAATTGGTGAAGATACCATTCAAAGAGAGGTCAGGAGATGCAAATAATGAAAGTAAATGGCTAAAACTGAGGCAGGAGTGGAGCAGAGAGATAAGTTCTTGTGGAAAAATTAGAATTTCTACTATGCATTTTTTTTTATCATGTAGGAGTCAAAAGCTGCACAGAGCTTAATATAACTGTTTCATTTCAAAACCCCACCCCTTCAAAACATGTGTTTTGCATATCAAAGGTCCCAGGGTTAATCCTCACCCCTTACAGATCTTAGAATTAAATGAAAAGTACAATAATTGTTGAACAAACCACTGACTTAAATTCTCTTCCTCCTTCCTCTACCCCCCACCCCGGCAAATTGTGCAAACCAAAAATCAAACAACATTCTGGATAATTGGGGTGCAGGAGGAAACTGGCACAAGCCAATGCAGGCTTGATAATTTTGGACCTATGATTTTGTGGTCAATTAGAGTAAAATCCTGAAGTCTCATGTTATCCAATGTAGCCAATTAAAGCTGCTTGGAATGATTCTCAGCCATAAGCCAGAGGTGCTAAAATCTCCGCTTCTGCACAACCATTAATGGGATAGGCAGGGCTGAGTTTAATATAGGTCCACAGCAAATGGGGAGGAGAATGCTATATTTATCCCATTTACACAGGAAGAGCTCTTTGGTTCTTTCCCCATTCCAGTTTTTTCAGCAAGACTTCCAAGAACATTGCACTACAGTATCAAAAATTAAGGTACAAATTGTTATTGTTAGTATATAAAATTCTACATTTAAAGAAAGATTTCCTTTCTGAAGCCTATTTTCTAATAACATGACACTTCTCCCATTGTGTGTGTGTCTGCATGTGTGCGGTGTGTGTACGCTTGTGCCCTCCCCCTTCCAGCTCCTTCAACATTTTTTCCCATTTTCTCCAGAACAGACTTGATTACTTTTAATTTTTGGACTGAGTGCTTTTGAGTAGGTGTAGAATGTCTCTATCTGAAGAACTCAAGATGATATTGAGTTTTAGAAGAATCATACTGCATAATACTTGTTACATTTCACAGGGAGTGTTTTCCTAGCAAAGTCAAGGAGTTCTATGTCTTGAAAATTAGTTATTTCAAAATAATACCATACAGTACAGGAGACAGAAAGTGAAGCCTCACACATTCAGGTCAGTGTTCAAAAAGCATGTTCTGTGCCAGTTGGCGTGATTATGAATACAGATAGTCCTGAACTTATGGTCATAACTGATCCTGAAATTTCTATTGCTAAATAAGGCAGTAAGTAACTTTTGCCTCATTTTACCATCTTTATTGCTACAGTTATTAAGTGAATCACTACTGTTAAGGAGTATAGTCCTCCGTTAGGAGAACGAGCACACAACGAAGCGTTTTTGAGAGTAATTTGGTATATTACACAACACAATATACAGTTTCACTGAGTAGTAAAAATAGGTTTAGTTTAATGGAATTAGAATTTTAAGCAAAGTCCATCTATCAATCCGAAGTCATACACAATTCAGTCAGTCAGTCAGTCTTCAAAACAGTTAGTTGAGTTCAGTAATACTCACAGTAACAACTACAAACTCTAGAAAACAACTCTCTCTCACAACCCACTTCCAGAAACCCACAATCAGAAGTGATTCTGGCGTCTTCTTATTATTGCTTGATTAATTAGCAGCCACTTGGAGTTAAAGCAACAATACATTTTACATCTTAAAATGATAATCCTGGTTTATATATTGCCTACCCAACTACTGTTAGAGTTTACATTCCTAACAACTACAGTTATTATGTTAATTACATGGTTATTAAACAAATCTAACTTTGCTTGTCAGAAGGTGATTCCCATGACCCTGGGACACTACAACCATCATAAATATGAGTCAGTTGCCCATCATGTTTTTGATCACATGATCTTAGGGATGTTGCAATGGTTGTAAGTGTGAAAATGGTCATAAGTCACTTTTTTTCAGCGCCATTATAACTCTGAATGGTCACTAAATGAACTGTTGTAAGTTGAGGACTACCTGTAGTACAGGATTTTGGCCTCTCAAGGAGCTGTGCCTCAAAAAGGATTTTCAAACAGGCTGCTTTTGGTGAAAATCCTGAGACATTCTCCATTTGGTACTCCTCTTGGAACTGACCAGCAGCTAAATCTGAAGAATTGAAGGGCCTTTGTAGGACAGTCATGTCTTGATTTGTTTAATTGATTGCATTTTTTTTTTGCAATCATTAACAATCTGGTGGGTAGATATTGGCTGGTGAGAGTTCTCGTGTTGCATGTAGGGTTGTTGTGTGTTTTTTTTTAAAAAATTGGTTTCTGCTCATACTAATTCCTTCCTACCATGCAACAGTATTTATTGAGCAATAGGTTTTATGTAGCATTTTTATTCTTAGTGAAAATAACTCCAGCTGATTCTTGACTTGACCCTTCTGATAAAAGTCTAAGAGCCATTCAACTCAGTTAACTTCTCTTCAACTGATAGCCCTAGCCTATTGATCCCTCTCTGTCAGTTCCTCTTGTCCAAAAGGAACACACACACAGAGAAACATGATCTACCAGGACAGGGGGCATCTGTAGCAGAGAAAAATAGCCCAAATAATCAGCAGAAGTTTCAGAAATGATAACAGCTAAACAGTACAATTAGGAAAGAAAATACAGAATGAAGTCATGCTGTTAAGAAAGCTTGATCAAAGGCACCCAGGAAGCAAGGAAGTTACCGAGATTGTCTCTAGCCTTTTACCCAAAGATTTTATGCAAAAGCAGTAAATAATTCTGTCAAACTCACTCAGTATTCAGTAGCTCTTCAGGAACAAGGGCTACTCAGAGAAATTCCTGATATTACTTCCTCCTATTTTACCCTCAAGTCTTCTCATTTTAGTTCTTTGTTTTAGCTGCAATTATTTCTACTGCTTGGGGATTGCAAATTATCTTCAGGAACAAGAATTTGAGCTTACAGTACATGGTCTAAGTGATTAAGGCACCAGGCTAGAAAGTGGAAGACCATAAGTTCTAATGCTGCCTTAGCCATGAAAGCCAGCTTGGACCAGTCACTCTCTCAGCCCACTTTATAGGATTTTTGTTGGGAGACAATAAGAGGAAGGTGTGTTGGATAGGCTCACCACCTTGAGTTATTTGTAAAAATAATAAAGGCAGGATGCAAATAAATAAATTGGTTGTCCCAAGTTTCTGAGATCTGAGGATCTTTCTTAAGCTCAATGGATTCCTTCTCTATCTCTTCTGAGAATGATTGGTCAGAGTACTCATGACAGTCAGACTCTGAATGGCTTTTTTCAGTTCTTTTTGCTTGGTATTCTTCCATCATATTTCCCATCCCACCCTATAACCAGTGATACAGGGCAGCATTTCAACCACTATAGCCCTCCTTACAATGGAAATGTGATGTATATCTTACATTTCTGCCCAAGATTATAATTAAAATAAAGAAGGTCCTAATAGGAAGAAAATGGCAACAACCACAACCCTACATTGGCTGCTATATCAGAAATCAGATTTTTGCCTGCATAATAGAAGCAATAATAGAAGCAGAGTTTGTTCTCTGAGTCACAAATCAAATAGCTCTACTTACTTTTTAAAATACTAATCTAAACCTTTCGTTCTTGAAAAGAAATGAACTAGTTAATTTCTCAATTTTAGGAATTTATTTATACTTCTTGAAAGATGCCTTCTTCCCTCGGTTGCCTTATAACATACTCAGCAGGTTCTCCACCTCACACTCCAAGCTGAAGCAAAGCTGCCAAACAAATTCTCTTGTTATTTAAAGGTACCAAAATGCAAAGGCAAAACTAGTTCACTTCAGTTTGGAGCTCAGCATTTCCCATTTTGGCAAAGCCGGACTGTGTCTTCCAAATCCAGAAGGGCAAGCCTTCCAAATGTGGTGGTGAAACCACTACACATTCTCTCCATCCAGATGCTAATTTTCAGGCTGTTGTTCCTTCTTGTCCTTCCTTGACTGTTGCTGGTTTTGGTTTGTAAAAAACAGCAGCATATTATCTGATTAGTTGCTTGCAGAAGATTAGAAATGCCTTCTCTGCAAAAGTGGCCTCTGGAAAGGTGGAAGAAACTGCTAAGTGACTGCTTTTATAGAAATCATGCTGGAGATGTAGTTTAGAGAAATTTAGGGAGCAGTCTATCCTTTGTACCCAAAGTCCTCATCAAGCAATATTATAATCAGACAATGCCAGATCTTCATGGATTGCATTGCTTACCTAAACCAGCTTTTTTAGCCTAGGTCTCTAGATCTGTATTGATGATAAATGTTGAAGAGATTGAGAAAGTCCAAGATTGCCAGGGGAGGATCTTCTGATTAGAGTGGGCCATCAATCAAATTCAAAATGTAAATCATAAATTTGTTGAGTTTTCTCTCTTCTTTTAACACAATGTATAGGGTTTTTTTTAAACTGTCAGAATTGTTTGGGTATAGTTAGAAAAATAAATTTTGAAATAACACATTGCAGGTTTTGCCAAGTGCCATAGGAAATGAGAAAGAAGTATGGGAAGGATAGTGCTATAATCAATTAAAATATGTCAGACAGGAGAGTTATAGTGTAGTTATGGTCAGTTTACCAATGCATCTGACCTCTTTCCTTTAGTGGATCTTCAGATATGAATTTTTACTTTTCACAACTGTTGCAATGATTATCTAGGTCAGCCTTCCACAATTATGCTAGCTGGAAATAAAGAGTGTCTCAGTCAACATGCCTGGAAGGCATCAGGTTGAAAATGACTGATCTGGACAATACTCTGAGAACTTGGAGAAAAGCACTTAACCTTTCGGTTTCCTTATGAATTATTGGAAAGAAAAATATGCTAAATTAGGATGAGAAGGAACCCCCAAGGGAGGGTGAAGGATTTGGTGGTTTGTAGCGTCCACTCACCTGCACTTCTAAACTGTCATTCACAGGGGCTCTCAGAAGAGCACCTCTCATTTTTCATAACTAGTGGGTCTCACTGCCCTTGCTCACTATGGATAAAAGATGCTAGATCGTTAGGATCGTAAATCAGCAGTGGCACTTCAGGAGCACTGGCGTCCCATGTAATTGCAATCTCTACTGGTGATCAGAGCTATTCTGGTCTCTGGAGAAAAATAACTTGCCTCTCAGCCACTGTTATCCTTCTCATCCATTATGCCAAAGGGTAAGAGCTACAAGCACCAGGAAGCTTCATTCAGGGAATTAGTTACATAATGCACAGAGGAAAGCAGACGATGTGTGTGATTGTGAGATCTGAATCTGAATTATTCCTATACCACATGAATGATGTATGAAAACAACAACAGCATTCAAAGAGCAGTTTGTAAAGAAAGGAGCATGAAATTCTCTCTTTCCACCCTAGGAATTCAGGGTTCAGCAGCCAATGGAGTTTCCCGAATATATGCAGGGATCTTTCCTTCCTTCTCTTCATATTGTCTAGCATGGGAACCTGCTGCCCTAGTCATAACTGCTCAGAAAGATACCCAGGTATAACACTGCTGGCATGCCAACATCAGAAATTACAAAGGTTTGGAAACAATGGCGGCCTGGTGGCATAACAACTGGGAAGCTTTTGAGGACATTCAGTGTATTGGTTTACATAGCTTTACAATCACAAATGTCTCTGGGAAGGGTATTTTTTTTGGGGGGGGACAACAGATTTATACAAATCTGTGCAGAGAAAATAATAAAACGTGGGAGTGGAGAATTTATTTTTTATTTTTGGTAAAGGGAGGAAGCAAAGTTAGGTCATGGAATAGACCTGGTAAAACTTGAATAGCAAAATGAGACATCCAGTTACTGATTATCTTGAAAGGAAAATGAACAAACATTGATTTGTTGATAGGCCAGCTTCAAGGGAAAAGGAGTGAGTATTGATTGGCTAAAGGTTTTCTATATGCAAGTCTACAGACATGACTATGACCATCGTGTTTAATGTCAGAATAAATCTGCAAATAGTGTAGACTCCCTATCAATCTTGGTACAACAATTATTGATCTGGATTGAGGAAGAATGGGAGATGAAAAAGTTGGGGCTTGGAAGGATAATATTAAACAAATAAAAATTTGTGATATGGATTGCCAGTGTAATGTTGTGTCATTTGGAAAAAAAATCAACAGAGGATGTTGTGCAGTCATACCAATTTATACCTAATTAAAAGAAATCCTTGATGGAAAATTTTTGGCTGGAGGCCTTATAGCAGATAATACTTTCCTTAAAAGGCATTTAGCTTGATTTGTTTGGTTAAGTCTTTGGAGCAATCTGCCTCTCAGGCATATTTCTGAATTACTCATAATGGACTCTGCATTACTCACAGATATTTTGAGGATCTATGCTTGAAGATTGAGCCTATTCAGAATTATGAGAAGAATCAGAAAGTAATATGGTCTCCTGCCAGATTAATAAAAGGTGTGTGAAAGACTGCTACTTTTAACTATTGCAAAGTAATTCCCTCTGAGGAAAAGCTATGGTACCAAATAAAACCAATAAACTGAACCATAAAAACTATCCAGATTGATTAGATTTGTACAATGTATTAAATCACATGCATTAAAAAAATAAAATCCAAATTAACAGTAATCATGCTTATCACATTACACAAAAGGAATCATTAGATCTCTTTGCTGACCTCACAAAGCATTTAGGTGAACCCAGACAGCAAGTATTATAGTCTCTGGCATAACCATACATCAAAGGACAATACAGTTTCATATGCTAAAGTGTGTTGGGAATTTTTTTTAGAAAAAGGCGTCTTTTCAAACAAATAAATCATTGCACATTTATTGCACACAAAGGATCTGTCATTTGCAAAGACTATGACATTACCACTTTTTGTTTACAAAAACCTGCTTTGAAAGAAGAACTACTATAGGTGGGCTGTATAAATCTGGATAACTATAAGCACAAAGAGTTAAGAGCTTTCTCTATGTCTTCGGAGATATTTATTAGTTGTGTACATTTTTGCAGCCTCCCAGATGTGGTATGAATAGATAAAACGCATGAGTGTGAAAAACTGTATTACATTGCAAGATGGACACTTAATTCATCTCATAGCTTCTCTTTATAATATATCCATAATATCTGAAGACTATAGAGAGGATGAGAGTGAGGGGATGATATCACCAATATTTAATATTTGGACTTCTCTCAAAATATATGTTAAACTTCCCAGAATCAGTATATATCTTCACTACACCAATTATTGCAGAAAATAAAGGAAAGAGGGGAAACCAGTTATTTGCCCTCAAAATTCAGTAGTTCATTGTGAAAAGTCTATTCCTCGGCTAACTGCTGAAATGTGATGATTTTAAAGAAGACAAATCTCTATTTTAAGATGCCATGAAATGGAAAGATTCACAGATTCACGTCCAATTAAAAAAAATAGATGTCTGAGAAGCGACAGCAAGAGGTATGAAATTAATAATTAGTATGTGATATTAGATGGAACAAATACTTGGTTGTACCATTGCACCATTTCCTAGCCTGTCAAAGATGCTTTTTTAATTATAATTATTTCTATATGGTACAATAATGCATTTCTTTTTAGTCTGTGTGTGATGCATATCATTATTCTGAGGATTAATAAGCATCCTGTCTAATGATAGGTAATTTATAATTTAGATGCTCACTAACTTGGGATTCAAGAAAATGGGGAGTTAGTACACCTAAAACTATTGGGGGATTAATATATGTGGGCCTGAGGAGTTCTTTGGAAAAATTCTGACTGAAAGAACAAAATACGACAATGAGCAAGATTTGGGGAATGCTTTATGACTTCATGCTAGGCAGCAATGGGCAAACCAGATTTTTGCTATTTAGCAGGTCATTGAGAAATATATTCACATAAGAAAGTTTACAATGGATTGCTTTAGGGAAAGCACATGAGATATAATGAATAAGCTTGAATTATTATATTTTTAATGAATATGAAGTTAAAGATTGCTTGCTGAATGTAGCATGAGTGGAATATACTAGAGTAAAAGCATACATGAAAATAAGCTAAATGCTTGGTGAATGCATTAAGCAGGAAGGGTGTATGACAACCCCTTGGTGATTTACTGGATTTATTATCACTTTACTGATAAGGTTAAAGATAGGATGTGAATGCATGTATACATTTGTTGGTGAATGAAGCCTGTGATTTATAGAAAATATTAGAATACATACTAAAAATGATTGCATAACTAGCTAAAATGTTACTAAAATGGGAAAATGGATAGACATTTTAAGATGAGCAAATCTTAGCAGAAATATGTAATATGTGGACTATTGCAAAAATAGCAATGTATAGGAGCATTTGCCCTCATTCCTATAGAAAAATAAGAGTTGGTATGTCAAGAGAAGCACAGAAGTTGAAGGCAGCAAGAATAGTTACTTAAGAAATATTTGTGATTGAAGAAGAGATAAATTCAAGAATGCCTGGGTGCTAAACAAATGCAAATTGAATGGAAAAATGAGTGATTAATACAGTGCAACAGAAGTACATTGTACAGTAGTGATTTGGTTATTTAGAGAATGGGGGGGACTCAATTTTAAGATAAATAAATGAAGGAAAAATGAATGGACTGTGAGGAAGCAGAAGATGCTTCCTTTTAGTCCTCAATATTTTTGTATGATTTTACTAAAATTCTATCTTGCCCATTTCTGCATAATCAGTAAGGTTTTTCAAAAATATACTTCAAAAGGTAAATGTATTTAGATGCCTAAGGACAGTAGCTAGGGAAATATGAAATTTGGCATATTTTAAGATTCACATTTGAAAAATATGATTTGGTATGAGCATTTGTAAAAATTGAATTTCTCAGGCATTCTTATAACAATCTGCAGAAAAAAGAACTTCTCAGTTCTGTGTGTCTAAATACAACCTGATCTTAATCTGCACTGAAATTTCAAGTCTCACAGGATTTGGAGGCTTTAGCTGTCTTCTTATGACATGCTTTTCCATGATTAAATGAACCATGGTTTATTTATCCAATTTCTAAATTGACCAATTCTAAAAAAACATCTCTGGATAGCTTTGTGAAGTTAAAAGCGTACTATACTTTATTCTCTTTTTGCACATTCTATTGAAAAGAATTTTCACAGGGGCTGGTTTTGTACAACATGCTAGGCTAAAATGTGACTGGCTAGCTTGTGGCATAGAATGAATGGACCATCTGTTCCTGGGTCAGCAGAAAGATTTGGCTCCAGAATTTACTCTGCCTTGGGTTCCACACTCCTACTGGCGGTCCCATTTCCCTGACATATACACCTTGCTTGAAAGAAAAAACAGCATCAGAAGGCAGTTTCTGGAATATCAATTTATCTTCACTCGTTAACAGATAATGTCATAACAAGCTCATGTACTGTGACAAGGCAGCTCCTTAACAAGTAGAGATAAATGGCCCTAGTGACAATGCCAAAATGGCTTTTTCTGCTATTGGTGTTTAACAAGCAAGTGCATTGCAGAAGGACTGGCAGTGAAGGAGAGATGCATGACTAGGGCGCAAAATAAAGCAGCTGTGCTGGCTGTCTGACACCCCTTTGCTTAAGTTCTCTGTCAGTAGTCAAGGTCAATCTTATTCAACCCAAGTTTTGTTTAATTTTAGTCAGGACAGCTCTAACTTTTAAATCAATATTCATGCACTTCAGACTTCTATTTATAGTTTTTCTCCCTTCCCGGCTCTTGATTTCCTGCACTCTTTCAGCTCCATTTGTTTATGCTGTTTATGCCCTCATTTCTATCTCTGATGCCCCCATCAACAAGAGCCAAGCTCTTTAGGTTAGCACGGGAATCAAACTCGATCGTGTCACATGTATTGTGGCATATCACAATGGTTTTTGCCTTTGGTGGCCGTGGCCGGCATATGATGCATCCGGCCCGTGGGCCGCCAGTTTCACAGGCCTGGAACTTAAAGTATAAAATCAAAATAAAGTTGAAAAGTACAGCCCAGGACAACTGTGTGTTCATGCTCAGGTTTAGCCATTTCCTATGTTCTATTGAGGTTGATTTCCCTCCTATTGTGGATACTGAAAATTGGTGCAGATAGAGATAAAGCACTGAGTCTTATTTTGGAATACTGGGAAGTTTGGCCATGCTCAGAATTTCAAGGATGAATATCTTTGCATATGATGGTCATCAAATTGGAAGTTGGATATTTTCATCCAAAGGCTACTGATGTAAAAGGGAGAAGTGCTTGTGCAAGTTTATCTAAAATTATCAAGGAGCTATAGTGATTTTGTGGCATGAATCTATGTGTGTTGGCTGAAGTCTGAAATAAAAAGTGTACATAGCAGATGATGGTGGGGAGAAAGCAGAAGTATTTGTGTATCATCTATAAATGCTTGTCTTAGTTACCCTTAAGGTAAGCACAGTTAACTCTGGTTAATACTTTAATCCAGGACAAGTGAGCATATCAGAACTGATGGAACAGATAGGATAACATAGGAAATGGAAAAACAATGATAAAACCCTTCCATAATACTGTCAAGAAAATCACATTAATGGAATCAGCAAATGCTTGATTACAGGATGTTTATACTTTAGATACCGGTATGTTAACTTATGACACTAGCAATTACCTGCTCTTACTGCATCACAGTGGGCTAACATTCATATGTTAAAAGTGAAAGTCCAAAAAAGTCTCAGATGGCATGGAATTTGGGCACATTGATGGCAGGTAGCCGGAAGTATTATGCAATGCCTAAGAAGAGCATCAAATTGAGAAAACCTACGGTACTTTAAATGGAGTATAGGAATTTCCATACATAACATATCTGTGTTTGACTCTACCACTGCAGCTCCTTCAGGAACTGAAAATAATATGAGGGACTTTACATTGCAACAGCATATCAGGCCAGTATCCTTCTATCCCACACACAGTGAGAGTAGGTTTAAGGGCAAGAGGAATAACTGTACCAACTGGGGGCATGTGTTGCCAACTGGAACAGATAATGAACTTCCCTTGTGTTAGGGCTGCTTATTTCCATCGAATAAGTCAGCCTCAACGGGAAACACAAAGCCCTAATTAAGTGAGCTCTTGAGATATAAATTGATCACAGGAGGCTCAGCTCCTGAGTGATGAAGACACTTACTTTCTTGCTGTCTAACACCCACCAGGAGGCTAAAGCTGAAGATAAGTCTGCAAGAGAAGTTCACTATCTTTGACTCAGAAGCAGCTGTGCTCAAGAGTTACACCCGGAAGGCTTGGAGGAGGGCAGTTACAGAGAATGTATCATATGCAGATTTAGAAAAAGTAGCAGGATCAAATCCAGCTGTGTCTTTTCTCACACTTGCTAAGAAAAGGACTCCTTTCTCCTGAAATTGTCATCCAATGAAATGAAAATATATGAGAGAAGACAGAACACACACACACACACACACACACACACACACACACACACACTTCCCCCCTCTCCATATATTTGTGTGGGTCAGGACAGCAAAGAGACTCCCCATCCTTTAACAGCAAGTTGCATAATATTTAAAATGTTTCTCAACCTTGGCAACTTTAACATGTTTGAACTTCAATTGGCTGAGGAATTCTGGTAGTTCAGACATTTTAAAGTTACCAAGATTGAGAAACACTGATCTAAAGCTTTCTGAAGATGTTTGACATGGAAGCAGAAAATCCAACAAGAGTTCCTTTTCACATACCTGTCAATAAAAAATTACTAAATAATATAGGGCTGAATCCCGCTGCTTGCATTCATGAGATCCTTTACTTTCTGAAAAAAGACACATATGTTCCCCTTTTTTTTTTTGCAAGTAGTAAAAGAGTTTACCCCCCAAAATTGCCATGTTGGGAAGGGGATGACCCTGATAATATTGCAGACACCTAAACAGGACTGTTCAGCTTAACACAAAGTCTGCCTTCCATTTTTTCCCCCAGATCATTACCCAGTTACACAACTAATTATTTTGAAAAATGCTAGTGGTGAAAAAGCTCCAATGCTTCTGCAAGTACATGGTGACCTTTTTTAAAATTAAAAAGGATTTTGAAGTTTAAGGTACTTCTAAGACTATTCAAACATAAAGCAAGAATTCTGGAAGATGCTTGCATTCCCCACCCTCTCTGTCTCTCTGTCTCTGTCTCTCTGTCTCTGTCTTTCTGTCTCTCTCTCTGTCTCTGTCTCTCTTTCTCTCTCCGTGTCTCTCTGTGTCTCTCTGTGTGTGTCTCTCTCTCTTCATAAATGGTTTGCTGTTGTCACCATCCTAAAGTAACCCATCTCGTTTCTCCTCTGATGCCTTAACCTTTATATAAATTCAAGTAGTCCTCAACTAATGACACAATTGGACCTGGAATTTTGGTCAAAAGATTTTGTGGGCATAAATTGAATCATTATGTGAGCAGATTAAATTTTACAACCATTTTTTTATTATGGTTCTTAAACTAGTCACTGCAGTTGTTAAGTGAATTACATCATCATTAAGCAACTCATGGTCATAAGCTTACACCCAGTTTAACCAATGGCTGTTTCTTGCTGGAAAATGGATGGTAGTGGTGGTGGAATCACAGGACACGATCATGTGATCGCAAGATGCTGCAACTGATTGTAAATGCAAACCAGTTGGCAAATGCCCAAATTGTGAACATGTGACTGAAAGTGCGGTGCAGCAGTCATAAGTTTCAGGATGGGTCATACATAACTTTTTTTGAGTCCTTCATAACTTTGATTGCTTATTAAGTAACCAGTCATAAGTTGAGGATTACGTGTATTCTTTGTTCTCTTTTAATTCTTTCCCTCTTCACCAATGGGGCAAATTAATCAGGAACAAACAATTTGGCAATGCTATAATAAGAACAATTCTGTAACTAAAACTTAAACGTTTCAGCGTTTGGTGGCACCTTCCGTTCTGCCTCATCATAGGACTTACCCAGTACAGTACTACCCTGTGACAGGGCAACTACTTCTGGGCTGCAAAATCTGAATGAACACTAGAAGGCAGTTGAGAGGCAAAGGAAACTAATTCTGGCTCTTCTTCCCAAAGATGTTGGAGTGTTTTCCTTGAAAGGGCAGAGCTGTATACAAATGTGCTTTATGCTCATTTATGCTTATTGCAGCAAAGAAAGATGCTGGTGCTGTCTGTCTGGTTTTAATACAGCAAAGAAAACAATCTCCGGTTCCTCTGATTTCCTTCTTACCAAATGTCACCAGCAGAGGGTCCAAAGTGTAGTGATTATATCTATGTGTCAATGTATTTGGCTGCCCATCTCACAGTTGTGACTTACCAGTTTTAGAGATTTTTGCAAGGTCCTAGATAAATAGGAAGATGGGAAGTTATTGACGTCTGTCACAGATGTGGAAAGGGATCCATCTCTCCTTAAGAAGGAAGTAATTAGGTTACAAATACTCCTGCAACTGACATATTTCCCATAATATAGCTGTATATCTTCAACATTCATTAGGAAAGAATCTTTCTCGCCTTCTTTTTTATCCTCTTGCTATTAATCAGCAAATTGTTGGATTTTTCCACTGATCATTTAGGAGTTTTCAGATGACATTTCATGCTGTGTTCTTGAGTTCTTATCAGCCTGGGAACTGTCCATGCTCGTGGTTTGTTCTAATAGTGTCTTGAGATGAGGAAAAATACTACTTTAAAACCAGATTGCTTACCAGATAGTGGATTGGGGATGAGATGAAGGCAATGTCCAGAGGTTATGTCCTTTAAATCCATTTTACATGGCACCTTTGTGCTGACATATCTCCTATGCTACAGGATAAGCCTACTCTGTGATAGCATATGAGTAAAGGCTAATACAGAATTTCCATTTGTTCCTTATAAAGCATATTTGCAGGGAAATAGTAGCTACTGAGAAGTGCTTAAGCTTCTATCATCCATGCCATCCATTCTTTTTCCATAGCCATTTCTCCTCATCTACATCTAAACACATGCACATACCCTCCATGAAAGATTAAAAAAAGTCAAGATGGCAGTCACAACTGTGCAACTGATGCCCAGCAACTGAACAGGAAGCTGCACAATCTCAGAAAAGGCAAATGCTTAATAAGAAGGGGTAGATGTGTGTGTCTGTGTGTCTCTCTGTGTGAAGATATATCATGTTTCCATCCAATATAGCCAAATGAGGAGAATGGATGAAAATGCGATCTATCTTCATCTGGAAATAAAAGCAAATTTTAAAAGGTAGTTCCAAAACCAAAAAATTATAGCAATTTAAATGATGAAGCCCCATTGTTTCCACCCAAGTGGAGTACAAGTCAATATCACAAAATTGTCTTCTCTTAACATTTGTAGGGGGAAAAAACTTTGTTTCAATTTCATTTGTATGAAATGAACAGTCAGAACAGAGAGCGCTAAGAAATATGATCATCTGACTTGTTTGCAGTTGAAGGTACTATAAGAAGCCTAGAAAATGGAATAATTTAAAAGATGGAAAAGTCAGATATCATGGACACCAAACATACACACACATGCACACGTGCACACACATGCACACACAATTTGTGGGAAGAAGAAATATACAGGTCAAGTATATATCAAAATGATCTTCAGCAGAAATAGGAATGTAGCATGAAGGAGAAAGCTAAGGCTGACACAATAACTATTAGTAATAGGTAAAGAGGCATAGGACTAGCAAAGGCACACACACTGTGCTGGGACATACTTGTCCCACATTAAGCAAATGAAAACAATTTAAGAAAGAAATATCTATTTTTATTCCTTCTTTTGCAGATTGTTTGTTTTTAGACTAAAACTATTGCTCTTTTGCTTACCGTTTAGCCCTCCCCCAATTGCATAGCCAAAGCCAGACAAGCTTTGAATCATAATTATGATCCACTCACTGGTTCTGGTTACTAACAGTACTTCAGTTTGAGCTGGCAGAGGAATTAAATCTAACAAATTTATTGGTCACTTAGCACTGAAGTGAATAAGACCGAGCAGTGTTTCTACTTTGATAACAAAGTAGTATGGATACTTGA
>JANHFJ010003772.1:48775-67241 GCA_032468195.1 Cerberus rynchops
CCAACTACCCTTAACTATTTTTCTAACCCCCACCCTCCCTTCCTACCTTAACTTACCCGCGGTTGCGTAAGCATTTCGCTGCATATCGTACCATGTATGACTGTGTATGTGAACAATAAATTTGAAATTGAAATTGAAATTGAAATACAAAACTTTTATAATGAAGAAGCCAAATATTAATATATATCACCAAGTTAATGTTGTAATTTGGATTTCAGATTGGCTCCTATCATGTTATGGCGGTGTTATTTTTTTACAGTACAAGGTTTACATCTATACTTTTGGTTACATACAAAGAGCAATGTATAGCCTGTAAGAGATTGTTTGATTATAGACACTGCATTAAAAACTTTGGAATAAATATTTTAGCTAAGCAGTAGAATTGCTGATTAATTTTCTCCATTTTTAAGTAATAATTTCTTCCTCCTGCCAGAAAGGGGCTTAATTATGGGTTCACTTTTTCACTCACATTTTTTTAATGGTGAAATTATAGCTTTTCAAAAATCACAAGGAAAAATAGTGAAGAAAAAATAGGAAATAAAATGATGTTCACAGGCAATAGGAATTGAATAATGAAGATAAAATTAAGAGACTGTTATTTAACACTCTGGTTGGAAGCAATATCAGAAGAGATGAAAGCTGCAGATCTTATTAAAGACTCAGCAACCTTAACCCTTTTAGTAGCTCTTTTGCTAGTCCATTTTAGACAAGTTAACTTTGTAATTCCATTTTAAATCTGTAATTTCATTTTAAATGTAAATTGTAACTTAGCATAACTAGACTCTGGGGTGGGACGGAGGAAACAAAACAATAATAAAAACATTGTAAAGGGAAATTACTTACTTAAAGAGATATTATTATATTATTTACATATAAGGAACTCAATGGGAATGCTTCCCTCAGAGCTAAGCAACTCTCAATGAGAATGCATAATCTGGTAGAAGCACAATACATATTCACACAACCCAATTCTCCCTCTCTGCCCACCAATAACTTTGTTCACAGCTTTGCAGGTAGTACTCCCTTAATAACTGGTTGCTTAGCAACTATTCAAAGTTACAATGGATACCCCCCAAAAAATACTTACAACCCGATTTTGGAGATCTGATGGAAGCAACCCCACTATGGTCATAAGACCACATTTCAAGAACTTGACAGCTGGCTTTCCTTTATGGTCAGTGGAATAGAAAAACTTTTATTCATTTTTCTCAAACACAAAGTTTTGTTTCTTCCTTTCTACCCCATAGAATAGCCTTTCCTGCTTTTTAGAAGAATTCCAATTACATGATTTCCTTTCAGTTTTCACTTTATTTGGTAAGAAGCCCCTATCTACCTTTGTACTGAAGCATTCTTATTTCTTTTCCTATCAAGCCCTGGAATCAAATTCCTATCACATAAGTAGTTTCCTTCCTTTTCATAGAAAATTCTAAATAGTTCATACCCATTTTATTCATTTCAACTCTATTATATGATACATGATGAGTAATGATGTTGTCATCTATAGCAGAGTTCTGTGCACAGTAAATGGATTTAAATGAACTGTTTTGGTAATGCTAGTATAAGCGTTATTACTAATGCTAGCAGAAGTTAGCACATAGACTTATATGCCACTTCATAAAGCTTTAAAGCCCTCTCTAGGTGGTTTACAGAGTCAACATATTGCCCTCAACAATCTGGATCCTCATTTTACCAACCTCAAAAGAATGGAAGGCTGAATCAACCTTGAGCCAGTCAGGATCGAACTCCTGGCAGTGAGCAGTGAGTGAGTCTATAATACTATATTCTAACCACTGCGCCACCATGGCTCATTCCATTATTTATTTATTTGCTAGATATAGGTCTTGCTTTCCTGTTGTGAGTACAAGGCAGAGTATATAAGTGTTCCTTCCTTCTGTTTTTCTCCACACATCAACTTGGAAAGTTATGTTAGACTGAGATAGAGTGACTATCAACTAGTGAGAATCAGCAGCTAACAATAGATTTATTTGAGCCTGGATCTTTCCACTTCTTGGTCACTCTTCCCCATTGTGGCACATTATCCAGATGATACAAATTATCTCAACAAAATATTCATAAGCATGCTGCTGTTGGCACTGTTACATGTTGAATGTATTCAGTGGTGGACATTCAAAGAATTTTCCTATTTATTATAGCATCTTTATTTTTCTGCTCCACTGAAACCCTGCAGGCTGTGCAAGAGAAGTACTATTGTGTTTTTCCCACATAATAATAATGCTTAGTATACTTCATCCATCACAACAACATTGTAAGCAATGTCATTGTAGATACTTGAATGGTCTGGATTTGCATTATTCTGGAATTCCCCTCATAGTTTGGGGCTTTTAAAAAATCAATTTTAAAATGGACTTTAATTTCATTTATCAAAGTGAAAGGTAACTTTTTGATCCTAATATAGATATCTGGTAAAAAAAATTGTGTGACTCTCATTTTCCAATCACATTTTCATGCTGAAAAATGTTCAGAAGATAATTTAAGGAGAATGTAACAAAAATAATTGGCTCATATGGCCATACTGAAAATTTGAAACCCATGTATGAAAGTTTGTTTTCTGTTTCTAAAAACAAACAATTTTAAAGTTTGGTCCTCTATTTATAAGACTACAATTTTATTAGTGAAAAGCTAAAATGTTAAGCTTTGAAAATTTGGGTAGATACTATAGATTCTAAGCATGTTCCACAGCCTGCAGTACAATCACTGACATAATTATCTCCTCTCTTGGAGGCAGAAGAAAGAAATAATATTTAATGGTTTCACAGAAACCACAAATGTCAGCAATGGATGTTCTGTTGTTACAGTATTTTTAACCTCTGTGATCTTATCCCCTTGGTTACTGTGGCTAATAAGTCTCCTGACAGAATGGATATTAAAGGGATCCTACATATCTTTCCAGATATATCCAACTTTATAATTTTAAAAGGAATGCATGATAAATTTTCTAGTTCCTTCATGTTTCTGGTTGTAATTAAAAGGGCATTGTATTAAATTGCATTAAAAATGGAAAATACTCTCACTTCAACCATAAAACAGATCTGACTTCAATTGTAATTACAGTAAATCAGTGAAAAATGAATGCCTTTTTATAGCTGCTTCTTTGTATTTGGACATAGGTGTGTGAGTGTGTGCATTTATGTGTGTTGAAACCTGTCTGTTTTGGTTACAAGTCAGGGATGAGAACCAATGTGGTCAGCCCAGAGAGCTTGATCTGTGCCTGACTAACAAGATGATTAGGGTAGTAAAAGGCAATCCCCCAGCTGCTTGTGAAAATAAAATGATTGCTTTTGGATCTTTTTGAGGAGGTGGGAAGTGCTCATTCTAAATACTCAAGGGGCCTCTGGGAAATATTTAAAAGCATGATATAATAAAAACTCTGTGAGATTTGTTGGTTATCCCTGCTCTATCCCTGCTCTAAGGGTCAGTACAAAATTGGGGAAATACAAGGCAGAAAAATATGGACCAAAAAAAGAAACCCAGTGCAAATAATATACAGCCTATGATCTCACAAAACAGCTTATTTATACAATTTCACCTAATTTTTTTGATCCCATACAACAGCCTGAACCAACAGCTGATTCCAGAGGCTGGGTTTGTGTGACCCATGAAGCTAAAATGGGATTGGCCAAATTGTATATCAATGTGTCAGGTAAATATAATCCCAGAGTTTAAGTCTTATAGATCATCAAGGCAAATTCTAGCAGCTTTTTTGGCATGCCTGAATTGGACTTGCAGAGAGGCAAATGGTTGCATCAATACTGTTTAAAGGAGAAGGCACTGTGTTTAATTTGGGACTTGTCTTCTTATGCAGGGAGTTTGGATTTGCCCCATATCAAATGTACTATTTCATCTTTAGTACCAATCAACAGTTTTATAAGAACAGATGATGCTCTGATTTCGTTGAAGTGACAATTGTAATAGCTTCCCTGGCTATTTGTAAAGTTGGGATTGCAGTGGCACAGAAGTTAAGCCAAAAGGTTCTTTGGTCACTGGGAACCATAATAAATACTGCATCAGGTGTAGATTTGAATCCCTTAATACACACAGTAAAAAGTCAAAGAACACAGTTCGTTTATATATCTGGACTGAAAAAAATCTGGATGACCACTAGACGGCAGCAAAGAATTAGCATTTTGTATGTCTCTTCACTGCCTATTAGTGACTGTCCAAAGGTTTATAACCTTATTAGAAACACCTTCCCCTTAGTTTATAAACCATACTCCCTATAATTGTATTATTATAGTATTTTTAATGAGCTAAATTCCCTGATAATATTTATTTCATGCCTTCCCTTGATGGACTAATAAAGAAGGTGTAGAGGGAAGAGGGATGTATATTTTAAGGATGGCTGATCCCCATACATTATGATACATATATTTGCATATATAGGCTATTTGTGCTTGCCTACAAATATCTATTTAGGTTACCACAGATGACGGTCAGTCCATCCCATTTTGAGGTAGAGCCTGATTGCTAAATAAACTACATTAAATTCCCTGCTACTCAAGGCTTAAATAATCATTGTCAGAATAAAAGCCCAATTTTGTTCATACTTTTACCTTTTCCTCAAGGAAAATATTCTTTTTCTATTATGGAACTGAATGGCTTTTAAAAATATGAAAATACAAAAGGGTGCCTTCAAGACTTGAAGCCCACTTCTGATCACCCCCGTTTCCTGGTTGGAATAGTGGTTCCAAATGTATGCAGTTCTATTTTTTGCCATAAAGCTTAATGGAAGCCCTTACAAACTGAGCCAGCTCTTCTCTGTGTACAGCCAATGAAGAGATGTCTCCAAGGTTTGGGATTCTTCAGGATCAAGAAGTTTAATGCTTGGAATTAATGTAACCTCCTCCTTTCTGCAGATCCCCTATTTTTCCCCCAGGGCAAGTTGTGGTAATAAGAGCAACAGCACACCAGCACCCCTACCATTCTGGTAACCCCCAGTGCATAATTCTGGAAGACAAACAACCGCACAGATTATGTCTGTACTATACCCCAAAACTGAAGGATGACTGGAGCAAAGCAGAGCATAGAAGTTCTCTAGTGGGCCTGGCTTTAGTTGGGAGAAGAGACCACCACCCCTGGTACAGGTTTCATCTGCATCCTTCATTTCCCTAGAAACCTCCAAGTACTATTTTTGGAGCATACTAAATAGCAACCAAGAGCATATTTACACTTAGTGGTTGTTACATAACTCTCCACCTTGGTGAAATTTAACTCTTTTATATCTCCAAATCAGATATCAAGCGGGTCACTTGCAGTAAAGGATTACTCTGTTTCGATTTTCCCCTTATTAAAGGAAATTAAAATGAGCTGATTAGGAAGCCAAAAATTAAATAGGAAAATGCAACACAGATAGTCCTTCTTCAGTGTTTCTATAACCTGGTCCTTTCTTGCATATTGGCTTTGAGAATTTTTCACTGCTATTTCACTTTTCTCTCTCTCTCTCTCTCCCAACTCTCCCTCTATTCCTCTGCTTTCCCTCCAACTTTCCTATGGACTTTCCTCTCCTAGGTGCGGGCCAGTGCCATTGCACAGGATGCTGATCAAAACTACGACTATGCTAGCAACAGTGTTATCCTACATCTGGATGCCGGGGATGAAGTTTTCATCAAGCTTGATGGAGGCAAAGCCCATGGAGGCAACAACAACAAATACAGTACCTTTTCAGGTTTCATAATCTACTCAGACTGAGGCTGGAAAGAAGCCTACTGACTCCCAGCCCCCTGGATTTCTCCATGTGGCAAATTTGGCTGCTGAATCCATTAATACTAATGTCTTTGCATACGGCCAGTCTCTCTCCATGGGTTCTATGAAAGCAGAGTTGGGTCACTTTATTTTTTCCTCTAGTGGGCACTGGGATGGCCAGCTGATGATTCAATCATCGTCCCCATTTATTTTACCTTCCATTATATCATGAGCCACTAAGCCTTTCAACAGTATTAATACAGAGGATGAAGAGAAAGAAAGCCAAGGAGCCAGGGTGAGACTTGAGATGTTGTCTGGAGAATTAATCATCCCATTACCCTTGAAGCCTTTTTCATTTCACTCTATATGACTTGTTGAGACATGCTGCATGCTATTGTATTGAGAGTAGATTCTATATGTAAGTAAGAGGTTATGGAGGCTTAACTTAATCAGTGAAGGGACTATATGTATTGCCATCTGATCCTCCCAAGGTATATATGTACCTTTTAAACTATCTCTAGGGCTTCCTTAAGGCTAAACATCTTATCTGAACTTAAAGCAATTACCGTTTCTGGCTTGCATAAACCAGAATGTGAAACTAATCAGAAATGGTGGTTGTTCTAAACTTTGATGAGTCACTTAATTAATATACTCAACATAATTAAAGAATCTTGTGGCACTAGAGTAAAATAGTGGCATACATGGTCCTGGAAACCTTTTAGAGTTGTTTAGCATATTGTGTGAATGCCTTCATAATATCTTTACTAGAAGAGGGGATTACTGAAATTTAAAAATACTGTGCATTGGTTTTTTTAAAGGTAAAGTATTACTTTGCCAAGTTTCAAATGCATATAAAAATATTAACCTTGGATTTTGGTCCCTCCATGAGGGTAGTTTCAGGTGGTTCTGGTTGTTGTTGGTCATGTAATTATTGGTCATGTATAACTGAGTGAGTGGAGAGTCATAATCTTGTCTTTTCCAACCCAATCCCTAATGCTAGTGGTGAAATTATGCAAATTTTCTAAAACAAATGCAATTTTTCTAATACAAATAGTGAAAATTAATCCTGCTCCACCACACCACCCCTGAAAAAAAAAAACAGATTCTATCAGGTTAAGTCAATAACTCCAGGATCTCATGCACATGCAATTTTGTATGTGTGTACATGTGTACATGCAGGTTTACAGATAGAGTAAACGAGCATATTATCCAAACAGGTCTACTATAGTAATACTACTGTGTTTCTCCAAAAAGATGCCCGACCTTGAAAAGAAGCCCTATCACGTTTTTCAGCACATGTGATTAAGCCCCACCTACAAAATTAGTCCTAATTAAGACCCCACCCACACAGGTAAAAAATAAGCTAGGGTGGGAATGGAGGGGTGGAGCTGCCCTAACTACCAGGCCTTGCACACTCCAACACCTGCCTCACTTTCTTCTGGGTCCACTTCTGGGGGCCGCTTGCCGCCACTTGCATGCATTGCCCCACCTGCATTTTGCCTTCAGATGCCATCCAGAAAGACCTCTACAACCAATAACAGAGCTTAGGAGTGGTGCATGCGAGTGGCAGCAAGTGGCTCCAGAAGAAGGCAAGGCAGGTGTCAGGATGTGCAAGGCCTGGTAAGTAGGGCAGCTCCATCCCTCCATTCCAACCCTAGCTTACAGTATTTTTTACCTGTGTGCCTCACCCCACTCCTGCACCCTTGCAGGTAGCAGCAAGTGCCCGCAGAAGAAGACTCACATGCATCTCACGCGCTCCAGCCTCCATTTTGCATTCAGATGCCTTCTGGAAGGCATCTGCAGCTCTGTTATTGGCTGCAGAGGGCTTTCCAGATGGCATCTGCAGCCGATAACAGAGCTCCTGATCGCCCCAAAGTTCTATTATTGGCTACAGAGAGACTTTCCATTTTGCCTTCAGATGCCTTCCAGAAAGCTCTGGGATGATCCGATCTGAAAAGAGCGGCCCACATGCCCAACGTACCTTGCCTGACCACCGTGCTGCTTCTTTTGCAGCAGTGTTGCTCACTCTTTTCAGCCACTGGACTGCTTCTTTTGTAGCCAAAAAAGCAAGCAATGCTGCTGCAAAAGAAGCAGCCTGGTGCCCAGGCAAGGCACGTGGGTTGCATCACTCACTTTTTCAGCTGCAAAAGAAGCAGCCCCATGGACAGTCTAGGTGCATGGGGGGAAATTAAGACACCTTTTAAAAAGAAGCCCCAACTGTTTTTTGGGGGGTCAAAAGAAAATAAAACATGGTCATATTTTTGAAGAAACATGGTATATAACTGCATTGTCTCTCTCCTCTACTTCCTAGTGTTCTTAGAATGAGGTACAATCTCAATCCTTTCTTTGTAATTTAGTACTTGAACAGAATCTTACTTTGTTGAGTTTTTAGAGGGTGAGATGGGGAAGCTGATTTTTCTTACCAAAGGAAGAAAAAGAAAAAAGAAAAACTATCAGCTTAATTCAAGCTGAGCTCTTCCTTTGGAGTCTCTGTCTCTTCTTCACTGGGTTGCTTCCCAGGTGACTGTGCTTTCTTTCTTTTCAGAATGAATGGGTCTAGGGAAAACAGGATGCTTCTGGGTCCTCATCAAGTCTGGCCATTAAGATTGGAAAGATCAGAAGAATGACATGGGGTTGTATACGTAATTTTCAGACTCATATCAGACATATTTCCCTTTTATATATAATTTATCATGCTGGCCATTGCTAATCTTTCTGACCACAACTTATTTCTTATTTAAAATATGAAAAAAATGATCAACAAGGTGAAACTTATCAGACATTCCCCCACAAATACAGCTTGTTCATTGAGAATGGATGTTAGTGTAGGCCTGAAGTACAGTTTTACTTTCTTTCACACACGCTATAAATTCATTATTCACACCATATTGGCTGCACAGGATGATGATCTCTACAGGGTGGTTTGGAATGGAGCTGTTACATAAGAAAAAATATTGATGGTAAAATCCTGCATTAATTGTTTACCACATGGGCAAAAGAACCTGAGCATACGTGTGGGCATTCAGTTTCACAGGTTTTTGTGGTCTAAAATTTAACAAGCTGGCCTGGGGTCATTGACTCAACTCTACTTGATTCCTATACTCAGTGGTGTTCTGGTAAATATTTAACACTGACTCTGTCAGCTCCATTGCTGCCACTGTGTGGTGCTGCTTGCCACCAGAGAGCTGATTGGTGCACTGGGTATGGTGGCTCAAGTTGTTTTTTCTGTCATCTGGCTTGCAAAATTCCAGAAAATTTAAGAATTAGCTCTTCCAAGTACAAGCCAGCTCCAGAACTTCATTGATTATGCTGATCTTAAGTTATAAGACAGGTATAAATACTTTTGAGTACATGCAAAGTATATTTTTAGTGCCATAAAGTATATAAAAACAATTTCCATATATCAGGAAATAGGAGGCAAGAATTCTATTTCAAAGGATACTGTTTTCAGAGGCTTGAGTCTAGAATATCTTAATATAAAAGTTTATTATATTACAAGTAAAATTAAACAGAAAAATTACCAAATTCCATAACACATTTTATTGCCATTTTTTCTACAGAAAAGCTTGTATCTCATTAGATTAGTTGTTCAGAATCTAATATTTAGAGATGTTTTGGATTGTAGCTTCCACAGTTTTTTATCTAACATGGCCAGGACATGGTCCAACATGGAGAGGAACAAGATGAAGGAGAGCAAACTATTTCAACTGTGCACAAACTACTTTATTCCAACATATTGTTACCCAGAAAAATAAACAAAAAAATAATGAAGTGAGACATTAAACTGTCTTATAAGTATATTTTCACAAATGAGTTTATTGGAATTTACTGTTAGGTAAAAAGTGTACTGTATATAGAAATAGATATGGTAAATATAACTCAATACTTAATGATCAGATTAATAATAATGAAATAGTGAAATACATTAATATAGATTGAAAATAAAAATATGCAGATGTTGAAATATCCATAAATACATACTGCATCTCCCTACACAATAATTAAACACTAACAAAGCCAGCAGAGTTTTCTAGTTTGAATTGTCCTCATTTCATTGGAAATACAATACAGTACTGTATATATCAAAATTCAAAAATTGCATTTCTGTAAGAATGTGTTTAACCTGAAAATCTAGAAAGCTTCAACTGGTCCAATGACAGTGGTGTGTAGAGAGAGTACTACTGTGTGTTGGGATGCAAGACATCATTCTGTTTCCTAAATATCTTTATCAAATGAAGTAACACAGAGAGCAAATTTGGAATAAAAGATATTGGGTTATCTAGTATTTTTTTTATTCCCAATTATTGCCCCTGACAAATTTGGTAAATTAAAAGACATTTTAAGTGGGATTTTTTTTCCTCACCAGATGCAGAGAAACTGACATAAGAAAATCCTCATAGTATATTTTCCTCCATCCATTTTTGGCCAGAAAGTCAGTCCTATTTGTCAGTATATCAATTTTTCATTCACTTTTTAAGTACTTTTTATGGGCCCCTGACAATCCTCAGATCATGCTGCTGCAATTGGGCAGTAAATTGAGCGACACTGGACATATAATTTCCTGCCAGTTTTCTACTGAAAAAAAAAAAGAAATATGATTCATAGAGAATTGCATGGTCTTCAGTCATTTAAATTGATAATTTGAAAAAAAAATCCTTGCCCCTATTCCCCACAATGTACAAAATATTTCCCCAAAATTTTAGACTGGGCCACTGTGATCCTGGGTTGCTGAAAAAAATACAAAAAATTGTGTGACTTCATTCCTGATTTTTTTAAATATAAAGATCATATATTCTTAACACTTCATATTTTTAATAGTAATAAAGAAAGGGAAGTTCATGAAAAGAATATGTGAGCCTGTTTTCCAATCCTCTCCTCTGCTATTTCTACTGACGCAGAGGTTTAAAACCACCCTACTCCTTTGTGGAAAAATACATTTTTTTTCTACTTTTAAGCACTGTTTTTTTGTGATTCTTAGATTTTTCTTGTAAGATGCCTTAGAAGTATTTATATCCTAAACAGTAGGATAAAGTGTATTTTAAATAAACCAAAACATTGCTGAGAGCCAAGATACACTTCCTGGTTTTGCTGCTGAGGTAGCAAAAATGGGTGTTGCTTATCATCTGTTTGGCCATAAAATGTGATTGATATACCTCACTGGGTTTGGTAGACCACAAATTATGCAGGTCTTCCATTTACATATCAAAGGGCAATTCCATGTTATCACTGCTTTTATCCTGCAGCCTGCTGCTCAAAACTATTTAAAGCCAATGCTTTCCTAATCACTCACTTCTACTATTCTCACAAAATTATTAGTAGAGGTGTCCAGGAGACAATTTGTGCTCTTTCAGTTAACCAGATGAGATGACAATTATCATCTCCTTCCATTGGTGACATCCACCACCTATCCTGCTCTTCAGTTGAGCTACTACCAATCTAGGAGATAGAAAAAAAAGATAATTTGCTGTGGAAAGGCCTTCTGTTTGCAAAATTTGCTTTCCTCATTTTCAAAGTCATCCAGCTGGCTTTCATGCCTAAACCAGAATTAGAAATCACAATCTCCTAGTTTCTAATCTGGTGACTTAACTCTAGACCAAATGCCACTAAAATAATTATGGGAGAGTTAACCATAATTCAAAACAAGCCCAGTTGTGCATAGAGTTAAACTAACTCCATCCTTGTCAATGGCTGAATAAATAAGCAGTACAGAATTCACTATTGTATCAGTGGGGCAATATCAAACATTCTTTCAAAATCTTGATTGTCTACAATGCCCAAGCCATATTTACTTCTACCAGTCTCTCCAATCGATACAGGACTAGTGTTAATATGAAGTCTTGTGGATACTGGCCAGGAAAAAGAACTAATGGGGTGCCAGGTCCCTTCTGGAGAAATGGAAATGGGGACCTTTATTCTTCAAATTGTATTCTTTCATTACTCAAGGTCACAATCATAATAAGGATATTTGATTTGGGTCACCAACTTAGTTGGTACATTAGTTATCTTGTGAAAAATAGGCTAAATCTATTAAGAGCAGTCTTTTAAAATTATTTGACTGAACTACTGACTTCTCTTTTGCAAAAGCACCTGACAGAAATCATTTCAGATATGTGTCATATACCCAACATACCACTGTCACCTACTAGTTGGCTTTCTTGTCAAATCCATCAAAATGTTTGATCTAATATTGCTGGAGCTTTCTTGATTGTTGGACTAGTGAAAAACCAAGAAAATAACTAGATGGGCACTGGTCAAATCATACAAATTCACTAGTACAAATTCTAGGGCAATATAATGCATGTGAGTACCAAACATGGAAATTTATAGCATGAAAAAAACACCAAAGAATAAAACATATTCTCTTGTCCAGATAGAAATTAAATTGCATAAATGTATAAAAAATGTTTGAATTGTAATTTTATAATTAATCTGATAAATCAATTCCATATTCCATAACAGTTTTTGATCACCATACAGTGTTTGCATAGCAAAACTGATCCAGACATCCAAGCCTCAGACCAATCACAAATTTCTATATGCTGACAATTGGAATAACTGAATCAATTATCCCTTGGCTATTTTCTAATACTCTGAGCCAGCTGGGAGATCTTCAGAGAGAAAGAGAGGATGGGGGAAGAGGGAGAGTTATTATAATGTATCAGGATTGGGATCACCATGAATGGGGAGCATGCTTGTTCCTTTTTATTGCTGCTTCCCTACCATTAGCTGGTTCCATTTTCCTATTGGCACCATATTCATCCACACACATCCAACAATGACCTAATTATGTCACATGAATGGGACCTGTGTGAAATAGTCACCATGAAAAACTGCTATATTATCAAATAGCCTATGAATAGCAGTTTCTGCTACATTAAGAGCACTTGGCATTGAGGAGATATTGTTTTTTAATAATTAGCTAGATGTAAAATTAAAGCTGTGGCTTCAGAAGACATTTATTAATGTGCATATTATTGGCCAGTCCTACTGAAGGTACTTCAAAAATGTTTACTCTGTAGTGAATTCTACTCAGTAAAGTTTCCTTGTAGCAAACATATATTAGAACCTACTTGCTTTTTCTTGAATATAACTCATCACTGATGAATCACTCTTTAATTGGGCAGTTTCTATTCTGCAGCAAGTATATTTAAATTACTGCATTCTTCTCATAGTATTTTTAAATGTTATTTCTCTCTTATTGTGAGAAGTACTATTTTGCTATACAAAAATAAAATGAGAGTAAATAAGTAATGAGAACCCATTCAATTTTGGATGGAGAACATAACTGCTTGTAGCATCACCAAGAGATATTTTATTAATAATGGAGTTGTTGCTAAATAAACCACATGGACAGATCCCTTGCCTTTATTTAATTTAATTGTATAATAAGCAGAGAAATTAAGTCAGAGAAAACAGAGAAGAAAATTTCTAATTAAAATAAATGCACCTTAAAATTCTCTGATAATTTTCCTTTTGCACATGTTCTCTAGCTGTGTTTTCAGTGACATTGCCCCAAATGGGTTTGGAAACAACCTGGAGGACAACACAGTTAGCTTTAAAGTGCAACAGCTTGATCAGAATGTGATTTTTTAAAATTAAAAATAAATATATTTGCAAGTCCTACCGAAGTAGTCAATCTCATGCTTAGTAGCTCATTTATAGTTCAATATATCATAGGATCTTTGAAAACTGGGTTGAATAAAACTATGATTCAGTTAACATGTGTTGATGTTGTTGTGCATATGCAACTAATGAGTAAATAGAGTATACATTGATGTAAACAGTGCGATTTCCATTGCTGATCCTATCTTGCCTGTGTTGCCTTCATCACAGTCAAAAAGGTCACCTGACTAATGAGGGGCAAAGTCCACCAGAAAATAGATATCTTAATGTTTCCCTTAGATGGTGTTAGAGAACAAGGAGAAAATACCAGCTACAACTAAACTTGATTTAAAACTGTTACACTCTTGGATTGGAGGATTCAACACAATGCAGATATAGTGGGAAGGAAAAAAAAAAGCTGCCAGGGCATATTTATACTGTAATTAGATGCAAGTAGGGAAAAGCCTGGAGAAAGGCAGCTCCAGGCTAAATGCTGAGAAGGAGGAATCAGTGTTAATCTTTCTAAAAATAATAATATATCAATCAAAAAGGGAAGAAAAGAGACATTTCCACATCTTTGAGATAAAATAACAACTAATGAGGACAGAATGACTTAGGAAAAAAAATAACTGCATTCTATTCTCTTTGAGGAAAAGAAACTCATCACCAGTCACTGACACTAATAGATAAAAAAATAAGGATCAAACCATTTCTTCTTCCATGGCATATAATTAAGTTTATTGCTACAGGGAGTTCTGAATGACTTTTAAAGGATTTGATGAAAACTGAAAGAGTCAATAAGCTTGATGCACCAATGGGAAATCCTTCCTCTGTGCTTGAGAATAAATATATAAAACCCTTATCAGAACTGAAAAGGGTGAAAATGCTATTTCAGGGTGCACTTACTACTCAATAATTGAAATCCATATTGTCCTATTAAGATTTCAAGCTCCAATTTGACTAGAATAATTTTTTTTCATCGATGTACCACTGAACTAAAACTCTTATGTCTGTTTGCCTGTTTCTAATCATAAATTTGACAAAACTGTGCATCATAGGGCAACAATTTTTGATCCAGTGTACCTCCAATGGGATAACTTACAAAATGCATCCAAAATCTGGGACCCATCACTCCTGTGAGATTGAAATTTGGCAAAATTGTGATTGTTTCAGGATTGCCACATTATTGCACTGCCATGGTCATGTGATTGTCATTTCCAATGCTCTCTATCAATTTCCCATAAAGAAGTTGGAAATCCCAGGCTGGCAGGCAAGTGAGTGACAACTGCCAGATGGAGGAAGGAGTAAGGGTGCGCTGGAGGTGCCAAACTGTAGGTGAGGTGTATACAGCAGGTTGGGATGGTTGCAAAAGGGTGTTGTGTGTGAAACACATGAGTTGGGGATGTGGAGATGATGCATGAGATGCACTGTGCAAGTTTGGAAAGTGCACATGCATGTGCAAGAGGCATTCCATGGATCAGGAATGATGCATGGATGTTTGAAAGATGGTGAGTTAGGTGCAGTGAGGTGCATGGGAGTGCATGAGTTTTAGGTAGGGAAATACTTCTGAAACAATGACCCACATGGGTTGTCTAATTTACATAATGAAAACTAATTGTCAAAACAGCACTGTTTAAATCTTCATTTCTTTGAGTGTCTGAAAATCAAAACTGTAAATCAGAACCATAATAGCAGGTGAATCTCCTCTTCTTGTACATGTATAGAACAATCTGTCCTTCCCCAATATGGACCTCTTGAAATCTGTTGAAGAACTCCTTTTATCCTCAAACAGCATAACCAACCTGATATCAGATCTTTGAGATTATCCAGATTAGGAAACAGATTCCATGGGAGACTAGAAGCTTTACTGAGACAGGGAATAGAACCTTGCAAGTCTGTCTGAATCTCACCCTCTCCTTCTTATACCCTAGGAAGTCAGGAAGAAGTATCTTTCCAAAGATTAATACTTCTGTCCTTTTTATTTTTGTAACAGCTACTGATTAGTTCCCTCGAAACCATCTCCATGGTTTGATATGAATGAATATAATTGACCCACAGCATCTAGATGGCATAGATTACCCACACCTGATTAAAGAACTCATCATATATTGGGCTGCAGGTCTTTAATATATTTATATTTAAAATTGCTCCAACAGATATGCCTCTGCAAATCTACAAAAATGCAAGTGAGGGAGATTACTTGCACTATCTCTTTCGTTGAAGTGATATTGGTTGACATGGCTGAGGAAAGGGACAGCAATTTATCTGACAATAGCAAATGTCCAGTGGTAACCTAACTGGACAGGCTGCCTTTTGACATCTGTCAGGCCCTGTTCACAGCTGCCAGCCACTCCCCCCAAGTGGAGACCAGAACAACTGTGCTTGAACACAAGGCTTCAAGAACTCTTCCAACAAGGAAGAAGGACAAAAGGAAAAGGATTTTGCATACATCTGGGGGACAAAAGGAGGATGGCAAGGACTGACTTTGCACACAAAGCAAACAGTAAAGCTTTTGCTCTGATACCATTCAAAACTGGGATTTGACTTTAGAGCTACTATGAGTACACAGTTTCTGCATATAGGTGTCACAGAATGTAGAACTACTGTAAGTGCCCAGAATTCCTTTTTCCATTATATATTTATCATATATATGCATGCATCATCTGTATATATAAATATATGTATATATAAATATATATGACCTCTGTACCTCTGTACCAAGTAACATACCTCTTAGCGCTTTTTCTTTCTGTCTTACCAGCATGAATGTGGCTTTCCTATTTCTTCAAATGGATCTTTTGAACTGCTTTTTTGTTCCTTGCCCTGTTTATTTTTTATCTTCCTTTGGCTTATGGCAGGGCTTTCCAAATTAGATTTCATGAAAACTTGAAGGTATTCGGTCAGAGACTATGAACAACAACAACAACAATAGTAGTTCACTCAAGCTAAGTTCCTATCTCTAGGGTTTCCAGAAAACTTCCTCACACTTGCTCAAACTGGTATTCTTAGTTGGGGGAAAACAAATGGGATGATGTCCCATATGGCATACCTCTAATTATTAAATTACCCATAATGGACAGAATGCCATATGTAGTGTATCCCTTAACTAAGCTGCTACAGCACCTTATGAGTATCAAACATTGAATGGCTGTATCCTTTCCTCAGCTGTCCAATCCCCTCTTAATCCTAAAACATGGAATGGGCATTAATAGAAAGAAATTGTTATTTGCAGTAGTAATTTTAATCACAGGATTCAAGAGGTCAGCTAAAGCAGATTAATGTGGAAAGGAATTGTCTTCACGCAACAAAGAGTCAGCCTGTTTTCTAGAAGGTTGATGATTATTTTGTAGTTTTCCCTTTCACAGACTCTGTATTGTTATATAAGCCAGTCTTTTTTTCATTAAATACCAAATGTCAGATATCTGTGGCTTGCAAATTTTTATAATGGATAAAGGCTATTTGGACCAAATTGGCCAATGCTGACAACCCCTATACTTATACTAACATTTGCCATTTATTTTGAACAAGGAAAGTGTGTGCGGTGGGGGGTAGCAACCTGGATTTTAGGTGTAAAAATGTTACGATAAAAATAGCTATGTGTTTCTGTGAATAATATACGTACCTACATGCATCATCACAACTAGACTGCTCAGGAGAATAACTAAGACAACACCAGAAGGATGCAGGGACAGGAGTGTCAGAATTTCTACCCAAAATCTTAGGAAAACAAAAACTGCTTTAGATTGTAGGGTAAATATGGGAGGTGTGAAAATAATAGCCATATCTTAAGCTCTACTATGGTTACACATACTAAGGCAACTAAATGTCTTTTCTATCAGCCTTGGGTGTCAAGGCACTCAGGTATTTAGGCTATCCCAAAACTATGCTTGGCTGTCAGGTAATCTAGTAAACCACTGATCTAATAAACCTCAGTTTAGCAGACTTGGCATACATACAGAGAAGGCCCTGTCCATACGTTCTCTTGCTGCTCTCTCTGTGTTAAATCCTATCCTTCACATCCTATTCATCATTTTATACACATGTAAAATGTTTGTATAAAATATACCATTGATATAAAAACAAAATATATAATTATGCATGTATATATAGTCCACTGGGACTAAAGGGATATTCTATTTTAACAAATACCATGCCCCTCCCAATATTAGTCCATTAAAATAAGTATACTATATTTAAATGTAGGCTACCTGTTCCTTGGCTAAATGTGCTAGAGATTGTGCTTTAAACTTTGCATAGAAAATAGAATTGTTTCAGTTACAAGAGTTGGCTGTGCTATTTGCCTTTATGAATCTCAAGTCAATGACTTCTGAAAGTTCCTGGCCTGATTGCTTTAGGCTTATTGCAAGCACTTCTAATGAAAACAGGATCAGATTATGCCTGGAGTACAAGCCAACCTTTCTTTGAACCTCCTGTTTGGGAATGTCTGTTCTGCCCTTTCCATCCTGTACTTTATTACTGTTTGAATAATTGTTTCAGACGGTAATTGCTTAGCAGCAAATATCCACTTTTGAAGTTTATGCTTTAATTAGCTTTCTTTTTTCAAGAATGTGGGAGAGAAAAAGAAAGAAGCACATCCTCAAAATGAAACATCCTGGCTTGAGTTGGGAGAGCTGAAGTGCCATAACAGAAATTGCAGCATTAACTGCAAAATGTGATGAAAAACTGACAATTAATTCCTGGATTTCCTCCAGCCAAATCTTCTGCAATTTTAACCTTTGGGCTAAGATGAATCCAAGGGCAATTTTTAGCTTAATTGGGGGAGGGGGTGAAGTACTGTAGAGAAGAAAACATCTTACTCAGGCAGATTAAAAGACAAAGAATCAATATCTCTCCCCCTTCCTGCCCCATAGTTTCTAGGAAGGAAGTGACGGCACTATCATTGTCATCTTTTGGTTTAAGCATATTTTTAGCACCTCTGATGCCACAGAATCTCCACAGATTTCCAATCCTGAGGATAGGGATGTCAGCAGTATAATGTTAATGACTTCTGTATTACACAGGAAATATTAGCTTGGATGAGAGAAACCCCTTATCTGGGACCTCAAGAAAATACAATTGCTAGCATGGAAACAAAACAAAACAAAACAAAACAAAACAAAACAAAACAAAACAAAACAAAACAAAACAAAACAAAACAAAACAA
>JANHFJ010003772.1:242059-254934 GCA_032468195.1 Cerberus rynchops
TGGTTTGTCCATTTCTTCCCCCCCCCCCCCATATATTATCAATGACTATATCTCAAGGGAACTCTCTATTAAAGTACTGAAGTTTGCAGATCATATTATGCTCATTGGCCTTATTCAAGATGGTGATGAGTCTGTATATAAATGGGAGATTGAACAATTGGCACTTTGGTGTAGGCATAACTAGAACTGAATACGTTTAAAACTATACAAATGAGAGTGGGTTTTTAAAAAAAGCTCTTCTATTTTACCACCTCATACTATATTTAACAGCATAGTATTAACACCAGAGTCCTTCAAATTTTTAGGTTCTATAATCTCCCAGTACTTGAAATGGACGCTTAATATTAGAACCATCATTAAAATGGCACAACAAAGAATGTTCTTCCTGTGTCAACTCAGGAAGTTCAGACTGCCCCAGGAGCTGTTGATACAGTTTTACAGAGAATTATTGTGTCTGTCATTTGTACTTCTAGAATTGTTTGGTTTAGTACAGAAAGCAAACAGAAAAATTACAGACTCAGTGGATTAGTTAAGATTGCAGAAAGAATAATTGCAACCAGCCTGCCTCCCATAGAAGATCTGTACATTGCTCAGGTCAGAAGGAGGGCTGAGAACATCTCTGCAGACTCCTCACATCCTGGACATAAATTGTTTCAATTCTTCTCAGGCATTGCAGGCCAAAACAATTAGACACAGAGGCATCCCCCCCCTCCCAGGCCATCATTCTGTTGAACACTTAATTTTCACAGTGCTGTCTAATGTCTGTGTAAAGTTACCCATGCAGCCAGTATGGCTGCAGCATTATTATTTATCCTTCTTGTTATCTTCTTTACTTCCCTCTTCTATTGGTATTATGATTATCATCATTATTCTGTTGCTTTTCATGTACATTGAGAGCTTCTGCACAAGAAACTAATTCCTTATGTTACACTTGGCCAAATAAAGTATTCTATTTTTATTTTGCCTGCTTTAAACGTATCAATTATGTACAACAAAGGTATATTGTCTACTACCTTTCTCAAGATTTCTAGATACTTTAATTAAATAAAGCTATATGTATTTTATTTGTAGATATGGGCCCAGCATAAAAAACTGCAGAGGTTCTCAAACTTTGTGACATTACGATTTCCTGAAATGACAAATAAATTATATCTTCCCCATAATTAAAATCAACAACTGTCAGGATCAGGCAAGAAATCAGTATATCACTTTTCAATTGAAATTTGAAATCAAATTTAAAGTAATAATTTAAGCTTGTTTATTTTTGCATAATTTCTGAAATTTCTGAAATATGGACACTTTATTTGAATGTAATAGCTAAGTTGTATGTTTCAATGAATCCCTAAATGCTCAAAAGATAATACAATCTCCTTGATTTAGGAACATAATTGAGCCCAAAGTTTCTGTTGCTAATCAAGACAATTAAGTGTTTTTGCCCCATTTTATGATCTTTCTTGTTACAATTAGTAAGTCAACAAATCACTGAGTTGTTAAGTTAGTAATATGGTTGTTAAGTGAAACCCATTGACTTTACTTGTCAGATGGTCACAAAAGGTGATCATATGACCCTGGGACATTGCAACCATCATAAATAGGAGCCAATTGCCAAGTGTCCAGATTCTGATCACGTGACCATGGGGATACTGCAATGGTCGTAAATGTGAAAAACAGTCATAAGTCACCTTGTTTTCAGTGCCAGAAATACTTCCTGCTAACAATTTCAACTGTGAGAAATTGAAATTATTGAAGGAACTGAAGAAAAATTCAGAAGACCAGAAGTATTGCGGAAAATCCAGAAGACCAAGAGAAACTTCTACAGCTCCCAAACTGATAAACAGAACCTGCAGATCACTGTAAATGACTTGCTGAATAGTTTAACTGAAATAGTTGTCCACAAGTCCATATTACAACAATTGCATGCAACATAATTCACATGATAGAAAGAAAACTATTGTCTGACCTTATCCTCAAAATCATCATATAAAGCATACAAAAGAAAACCATGTTAAGCTTCAATTGCTTAGATTGAAGTGGTTCAGGCAGAGAAACAAAAACTGTTCAACCATAACAACACAATAAAACATTTAAATAATGAATACCTTATTAAGTGTAGATGTTAATATTTTCAGGTTGTGTGGCAGCTAGTAGCATAGATTGTGTGGGTAGACTGGATACAACTAACATCAACTTTCTTAGAAGCTAATGTTTCATGATCCAGGTGGAAAAAAGTTTGGAAATGTCATTAAGTCAATGATTCAAAATAGACATTCAAACTGTGAAGCACTTACAGAAAAGAAAAATAAAGGTTTTGTGATAGCCTTCATAGTTACTGGACTTGAATATTATGGAAAATCTTTGCAGAAATCTTACACATGTGATATTTGTAAGGAGATCTAAAAATATTTCTGAGCTACAAGAGTTCTGCAAGAAATAATGAGCAAAAATTTCAAAAGAATGGGGGCCATATGAAACATTTAGAAGCTTTACTTTTGCCAACAGATATAAAAGAGTGGACTGAAAGGATACCTAAATTTCTCCAACTGATATTTACTGTTTTTTAAAATTTTGTATCTGTAACTGCACATAAATAGCAAGCATGCATTCAAATTTGCAGAAAGAAATATATTTACCTTTGCATGATGGAGAGTGAATGCAAGTCTGTTCATCTTGTGATTAATTGAAACATACAGCTTAAACAAAGTAAATTTTGTATATATTGTACCATTTTCAAAACAAGCCACCCACATTTATTTCTGATCAATATTTGTTCTTTATAAGCAGCAACTATAGAAAACCCTTAAATACATAAATTAATTGTTGAAAATGGACTTGGTATACTGATGAGTTCCTTTCTTGATTTGTTGTATGTGTTCGTTTTGTTCATTGTTTCAAAATTCAAGAGAGATTGTCAGGAAATTTATTTCAAAGTAGTGTCAAAAGACACATGAGTGAATTTCTCATTTTCAGTAGTAGCAAGTGCACAAGCTAAGCACCACTAACTTCATTAACACATGTATTTCTACAAACTAGAGCTTTGCTACATGCCACATTGCTAGAAATGCTGGAGACCAATGAATATATTCAAGAAAAATCAACTCCAGTTATCTGTTATTGGTATTAATCTTAAATTGAAATTTTGAAAGCACATTACCACCTTCATTTTATCACCCCACACTTACCAGTATTCTCCTCATATGGGCTCCTGTCTCTATCAGGACTTACTGAGAAATGGATAAGGTTTCAACTCATTTGCTTATGATTTTAGCAAAGGCTCCTCCCATTACTTAACCCAAAATGAATAACTAATCTTAAAGATTTCTATCCCCAAAGTCTCTGCAAAAGCACTTGAACTGATTTTTTTTTTTGTATAAATTGGTATTAAGTTGCTATGGAGGTACAGAGCTTGTAGAGATTAAAAACCTGGATCACACCATATTTTCTATTGTCCAGCAAGTTCTTAACATAAAAATAACAGTATTAAGAACTTGCTTAAAACTTCAGTGACCTATTCTGGGGCTCAGAATCACAACTTCTACAGACTGAAAACCTTTGCTTTAGCTCACCATTTAAGAATAGGGCACAGGAATTGCAGTAGCCTATTCTGCAATCATTGGCAGAATCCATTTTCCCTGCATCCAGAAAGTAATATTTCAGTTAGGTGAAATCCAGTGCAGTGACTGAATGCCCTATTTTTTTTTCTTTTTTTGTGTGGACATAATGGATCTTGGGACCTACCTGGAGAACCAACAAGGATTTGTATCAAGTCATCATAAAGGATAAGTGTTGCAGGACGCTCTGGAAGCAGATAGAGACTTACAGAAGCATAGACTGCAAGGGAAAAAAAACCTGAATTAATATAAAACCCCCTTTTCCTTTGAAGGAGATAGAGGCTAATTCTAACATACAACTTATATTTTGAGGCATAGCACAAATAAGGGATTTCTAAAGGGGCAGATGGCAAAAAAATATCTGACCAAAAATAGGGGGAAGTGTACATGCTTTTCTGGATTGTGGTTTTAATCTTTTGCACTGGCTCAACTGAATTCTCATTATGCAATCAATGGATTGAACAACCAAATTTACAAAATATAATTTGTGGCTTCAAGCTACCTTTCATTTTCTTTATACAATCCTTAGGAGCAATAATTCCAAATCAGGGACATTCAGAGAGAAAGGGGAAGTCAATGATGCCAAAAGTTAAAAACAAAATGATAGCCCCTCCCTCCCCCTTTTAAGTGCACTGTACATATATGAAAAGTGGCTCAGTTTCTATTGCTCTGTTGTGACTGTCATTCTGACACTGTTGTCAAACAATATAGCTGCCCTGTTCTAATGAAAAGCACAATTTATTGGTTCAAACATCACAGCAAATATTAATTTTACCTCCAATGAAATCAGAATGATAACTATCAGCTCTGATCATTCCCAGTTTTGGTTTGCTATCCACATCATGTTATTAATTCAAACATATTTAAATAAGGTACCTTTTAAAACAAGGTTTTATTTGAAAGCTAACTGAGGCATTATGTTTATCTATCTCTTTTATTAGTGTTTATCAGAGTAGGAAAGTTTGGTTTTCTCTAATAATTGACAATTATTTACTGATCCAGTAATCTGATGCTAAAGGGAAAGCTTAATAGAAATACAGTGAGAGTAGGAATATTAATTAAATCTACAATAGGTTCTGAATATTCTACTCAAATACAGCAATTCTATAATGAGTCAGCTTGAATTTTAATCAAAATTTGCAAATGCTTTTTTAAAATCTGATTCAGACAATTTCCTCAATAATATCTTACTGATTTTTTCTGGTATCACTCTGCCAGTATGAATGGCTTAAAACCTATTCTCATTAATGTTACATGACTACAATGATGATTGGATGATTCCGTAACATGCTAAAAATCACAAGGAAAGTGAAGTAATTTTGACTGAACTTAACTTTAATCTCAATGCAGATATACTATCTGTGAAGCAAATACTTTGCTGAAGCAAAGAAGAAAAAATGAAACCTGAATTAAGAGTAGGGAAGAAATGGGTTACCTTACAAGTAAACCCTGATTTCTTATCATTTTCTTGCTGTCAAATTTTACCACTGAGGGCACTTAGGACCGTGATCCATATGTGATCCATATTTGCATGCAAAAGAACTAAGCCAAAGTTCTTGGCTTCTAAAAAAGGCAATGTCAGGAGTTTCAATTCACCTTTGTATAAGATAGATTTCAACTTCTAATCATTGGAATAAACCAACTAGGAGTAAACAATTTCACAGCTCATTTGTGGTAAATGAGAACAGATAGAAGTAACATCATAATCAATGGCTATCAATGTTCTCAGTTCCAGTTATATTCAAGTTTATCTCTACATGAGAATATCTGCTTTCCATGCAAACCTACATCTTCAATTGCATCTGAGATATTTCCCCTTTCATTTGATCAAATATCAAATACTCAAGACTGAACCTTTCAGCATTCTTCCAACACAGAAACCAGAATCACAATGAAAGAGTACCTCCAAGGCCAAATCCAATGACATAGTCCATAAAATACCAAGATTAGTATTAAGTTACTGAGAGATTCAGATATAGCAAAATTGCAATTTCAATACAATAATTAACAGTCTAATTGAAATGGATTTAGATAATGAGAACCACCTAAACACATCTGGAGTTGCTGATCATCGTTTTTCCAGTTATCTTTTCCAAAAAATGAATGTTTTAGACTGATTGCACAGAACTCTTGGATCTTATAAAATATCTTTAATGCAATCTTAAAGGAGGCATTGATAATTATTGGACCAGTACTTCTTTCTTAACATTAATAACTTTTATGTTCTACAAATTGAAAATAATTCATAACTGCAAGATTGGTGATTGCTGAAATTAGATCAATACATCATTCAGCCTTAGACGGAACTGATTTAATTTATCCATGATTAACAAATACACAAAGAAATATAGTCCTGTCTATATTTAAATGGACTCTACTTCTAGGTTTAATTTGTCTCAATAATTCCTTCATTTCTAATTCCCAAGTACCAGGATTAAATTTTTTTAATCAGTTTCTCATATCTTCACAGGTTTGTACCAGCCACCAATTTGAGACAAATCAGGGAGTAATCTGTCCATGATAAAAACCAAAGAAAGCTATGTCACATTCACTCTGCAGTATCATCTCCATACAAATAGCTAAATTCAGTATGGCTACATCCATGGGGCCAGATGTCAGCTAAGATATGATCTTCATGAAAGATGAAAGAAACATTCTAAGATGATTGGGTGAAGTGGACACTGAAATTCATTGACAAGGAGCCTAGGGCAAACCAACATTAGATCAGGTTGGGATTAAGCTCAAGAAGGGAGTAAGTTTGAGTATATGTGGTACATAAAAATATTCCTACACAATCCCAACTACTCAAATGCAGCAGCAAGGACTATCAGATGCTGGAACTGATTAATGACCTAGAAGTCCAAAGATCATGACTACTTCATCCCCATTCTCTCCAATTCTCCCTTTGAGAAAAGTGCTGAGAAAAAAATAGATTGCCTGGTCTCCTTCATCTATAGATAGTCCTTGATTTACAACCATTTCTTTAGTGACTGTTTGAAGATACAATGGCACTAAAATA
The DNA here is from genome assembly GCA_032468195.1 of Cerberus rynchops. Lineage (NCBI taxonomy): Eukaryota > Metazoa > Chordata > Lepidosauria > Squamata > Homalopsidae > Cerberus > Cerberus rynchops. Next base: position 248,687 of record JANHFJ010003772.1, read on the forward strand.
AGTGAATTTATGGCAATTTTTCACATTTAAGACCACTGCAGCATTCCCATGGACACTTGGCAACTTGCATGATTTATGATGATTGTACTGTCCTGGGGTCATGTGATCACCTTTTGTGACCACTTCACAAGCAAAGTCAAGGGGGAAGCCAGATTCACTTAATATGTTACTACTTTAACAACTGCAGTGATTCACTTAACAACTATGGCAAGAAAGGCCATAAAATGGGGCAAAACATACTTAACTACTGTCTTGTTTAACAATAGAAATTTTGGGCTCAACTTGGTCTTAAATCAAGGACTACCTGTAGTCACAAATCCTAGATAATAGATATTGTACCGACCTATCATTGAGGAAAGGATTTAAACCAGATGGTAAGAAGTTCCATGGACCACATCAAATACTTCAGTTAACAATGTGTGGTTCACAATCTATAAGTAGTCCAACTCTTTTCCATTGGAACAGTACTATTAGAACAGTGCCACACATATTTTGTAAAACTGGAACAGAAAACGATTATTCAATGTGCATTATTTTAACACTTTTTTTCCCTGAATTTAGTTGCAGAATATATCCAGCTGTTTTCTTTTGTTTTATAATGAAAATATTTTTATTTGCATATTCAAACATATTTATAAACCATAGTATTTTTATTTTTCCTTTATTATAATAACACAAATTAAATACAAAAGATCTTCAATGACTTTATTGTATAATAGATTTAAAATTCATACAACAGTGCTAAGATTGGTTGGTTTTAATCTTGGTTAATTTTTGTGGCTTAGCACATCATGAACTCAATAACATTGTCATTCTAAGATAGGATCAGTCCCCAAAGAAGCCCGAACTATTCTGTATTAGTTATGAGTCCTGAACTTAAGCCAACCATTTCACTTGTTCAATCTAGTTTGGTCCTATAGAATAGCTTCTCTAGGCAGCTTCTTGAGATTGTTTCTTCTTTATTTTTTTTAACAACCCCCTCCCCCAATCTTTCTCTATGATCAAGGGGAGTAACACAGATATAGGAATGGAATGTAGGAGTTGACTGAGTCACTTTCTCCATGGTGACTCAGTTCAGTTAAAATTACTGACCAGCAATGGAATTAACATAATAAAATTAATAATAGAGCCATAAAATACAAGTACTAAAATGCTAAGAGTTAAATACTTAAAGCTATGTCACTAAATTATAAAATTATTTTGTGCATAAGATTTTAAATAAGTACAAGGAATACTTTGCTTTTTTATCATTACACTCCAGAGTGATATTAACCTTGCTTAGATCACTGTGGACTCTTCTTTTACTTTAAAAAAACTATATGTATGTGATTATGTATATCTATTTCTACCAGACAAGTTTAAGATGGTCTTCATCCTGCCTTCAACCTTCACAATTTAATATTTGCTACTTGAGGCAGCAGCAGCAACTTTATCTCTGATAGTAGAACTCATCCTGCATAAAACAAGTTAATCACAGAATTGTTATGAATTCTAGTACAGCAAGGTTGATTAAGAACTCAATTCAATTCAACACACACTCTTCCAAATTTGGTCAATTATGATCCTAAGATTCTCTCTTCTATACCTTAAGATAGAAAGCAGGATTCTACATGATGATCATCTCTAAAGACTATGAGTTCAACAAGAGCTTGGGGGAAACCATGTTTCCATCCAGTTCATGGTTAACTATTGCAACTGCTTCAATGTTTTAACTGTCTTGGTTATTTTTTAATTTGTTGTTACATTTTATAATTTATGCTCCCCCACCCACCATTCACTTGTTGAGATAGGCCACTATGGAAATCAAATAAATAAGTATATAAAATGTCTTATGATCATAAAAGAAAATTACTTGCAAGCATCAAAGCTGTAATAATTTATTATGATTAGTCAATAATTGCCATTTGGATTTACAGTTAATTGGCAAACTTTCCATTTAAACAAAATGTTCAACCAGAGATGAGTATGCATTAGGAGGACACAAAGTCTCTGATAATAAGATCACTTTATTGACCCATCTTGGGATTTGGAAGCAAATGTCATAGTTGCTTTTAAATCATTGTCAATAGTTTCTGATTCTAGGCAGGAAGTACAGTAGAAGGAAATCAGCAATATAAATATAGGTATCAGAGTTTCTATACACATGTTTTATAGTAAAGATATAAATGCAAACTTAAGTGCAAGCATACTGTGTAAGCATAATTTACTGAATAAATTTTTAACAAGATAAAACCAATACAAATATTAGAAAGAAATCAAAGAGAATAAGAAAGAATAGTGAATTAAAAATAGAATTGAAATAGAAAAGATAAAAGACTGAAAGAAAGGATTATAAGGAAGCACCTTCTGAGCTTTTTAACAATGGTTATGTGTTTTGTCTCTTAATAAATAGTATAATTATAACAATTTTCTTCTTTTCATACGCACTAACCCACAAATCACACATTAATTTTTCTAATTTTTCAGCAAAAAAGTCCATAATGGCCTTTCAGTCACTGATAAATGTAGTTGTTCGTCTTTCTCTAACCAAGTTAATTTTGCCACCTCTGCAAATTCTGTCAACTTTTCCTTTTTCTTCTCTTATTTTTATTAAGAAAATTTGTATTTTCTTTCTTTGCCATTTGCTATTTTCATTTATTGTTTTAATTTTCTCTTATGGTTTTTATTTGTTAAAATTTTTTTCAATGAAAGTATAAAAGAAACCAATCATTTAGGAATTCTCAAATCCATCCACTGAAGTTGTCTCTTTTGATTTCAGCCTAACAAGAAGCTGATTGACTTTAATTTAAATTAAATTTTAAAAAAAGGTTTGAGGTTTCTCAACAGCTATACAGCTATTTTTCTCCCGCAATATGAGTTTCTTGCAGGGGTATCCATAGTACATGCTGTGCACAATTATTAGGCAAGTTGTATTTTGGAAGATTAATTCCATTATTGAACACTACAGCGCTCTCAGTCAATCCAAAATGTTAGTAAACCTCAAACCTGAATATTTAAGAAAATAAAAGCAAGATTATGGCTTTCTTAGGAGAATATTTATTTGTGTACAATTATTGGGCAACTATTAGTGTGCAAAATTATTATGCAACTAAATGAAAAATGAAAATTTACCCATTTCACACATTTATTTGCATCTGTTAAAGTGAGAATAATAAACAAACTAAGAATTGTACAAAGAAACATTTCTGACATTTTTAAAAAAAAACCAGTGACCAATATAGCCACCCTTCTTTTCAATAAGTCATAAGTGCCCATTCATTGAATCTGTCAGTTTCTTGATCTGTTGATGATCAACTTTTTGTGCAGCAGCAACCACAGCTTCCCGGACACTGTTCAGAGAGGTGTACTGTTTTCCTTCACCGTAAATCTCCCATTTAAGAATGGTCCACAAGTTCTCAATGGAGTTTAGGTTGGGTGAGGAAGGGGGCCATGTCATTAGTCATTCATCTTTCAGGCCTTTACTGGCTAGCCATGCAGTGGAGTACTTCGATGCATGCAATATAGCATTGTCCTGCATAAAAAATCATGGTCTTCTTGAGAGATGCAGACTTTTTCCTATACCACTGCTTGAAGAAAATGTGTTCTAAACCTGGCTGTAGGTTTGGGAGTTGATTTTGAGTCCATCTTCAACCCCAAAAGGTCCAACTAGCTCATCTTTAATAATATCAGCCCATACCAGTACCCCACCTCCACCTTGCTAGTGTTTGAGTTGAAGTGGAGCTCTATGACTGTTACTGATCCAGCCACGGGCCCATCCATCCAATCTGTCACTCTCATCAGTCTGTAAAACCTTTGAAAAATCTTCACGTATTTCTTGGTCCACTCTTGCCATTTCAATGTACGTGTCTTGTTCAGTGGTGGTCGGGTTTCAGCCTTCCTTACCTGTGTCATGTCTTTGAGCACTGAACACCTTGTATTTTTGAGCACTCCGGGTAGGTTGCAATTCTGGAATATGATAGCACTGGAGGATAATGGGTTTCTGGTAGCCTCACATTTGATTCTTCTCAAATCTTTGGTAGTTAAGGTACATCTTTTTTTCTCAACGTATTTCTTGCAACCCTGTTGACTATTTGCAACAAAATATTTGATAGTTCTGTGATAATGCCCTAATATCCTAGCAATTTCATAAGTGCTGCATCCCTCTGAAAGACTTTTTATAATTTTTGACTTTTCAGAGTCAGCTAAATCTTTTTGGCCCATTTTGCTGAGGAAAAGAAGTTGCCTAATAATTACGCACACTTTTGATACACACCCTTAGGTTACACAAATACATGTCACCTGATATTCTTATATCCACTAAGCATTCAAGTTTATACAGCTTAGAGGTGAAAAATATGCATAAAAATGATATGGTCAAAATACCTGCCTAATAATTTGTGCACAGAGTGTAGATTGAACAACAAGGCAATCAGAGGAACATCCTTTTTAATGTGAATTACATTCATCACACATGTAAAAGGAACAGGATTTTGATCACTTAGTTGTACCTACTGTTTACATCATTTTTATCTCCCTGATGAACCCCTGGTTAGTTGCTATTACAAACTTGGTAAAACACTAAAAGTTTGCCCTTGTTCAGATGCCCAACCTGTGCCTTGATTTTTTGTAAAAGAGGACTGAATTCTGGATTGGAAAATAAGTTATTAATGTATTTCCTAGTAAAGTCTTACTCAAAACAGCTTGAGAAAGGTATCAATGTGACACATAAAGCCCTATGTTATCTGTCTCAACCTACTATTGGAACATTATGCTTCTAACTGTATTAACTGTGATGTATTTAGGAGTGTTGCGTATGCTTTCAAACCTATCTTATTATTGATTCCACTTTCTTTTTCTTCTTCTCTACTGATAAATAACCACTGATATTTAGACATGCCACTATCCTATCAGTCTTCTGTCTCTTTGCAAGCAGTCTTCCAATAAATACTAAGGCAACAGCAGTCCCAATTTAGGTCCATGCCATTCATGTCCAGGCCAGATGACAGCAATACTTTTATCACTATACAACCAGCTATTTCTCACTGGGATTACCAGCCATCTAATTATGCAACACTACTATTCCCAGGGCACTTCAGATGATTAACAGAGATGGAATAACATTTGTCAATGTGTTCTCTGTGTCTTTTGTTCTTAGATGGCTTTAATGGAATATTAGACATGACTATGGAAAATAACTCCATCATCCATTATTACTATCCATAATAAGCACATGACATCCAAAATTTCTAACAACTCTAAGTCATTATTTTGCAACTGAAAATGCCTAAAACAATAATTGAAGATGAATATCCAGTTGGTCATTAAGAGAAGCAGAATACAGACTACATGAAGTTTGGTAATATCTAAATAAGCTACCTTTTTTTTATATTAAGATACATGCAGCTTTTTGAAAACACAAACATACATGCAGCTTTTTGAAAACACAAACATACATGTTGATATGAAATTCATGTAACTCAGTGGAATTTAAATTTGCAATATTGAACTGGCCAAAGTTCTGGGATGATGCCATTGTCTTCAAAGGCTGTTTAAAATATCTGAAAAATGTTAATTACTCTTATTTTATTGAAGATACATATATGCTACATTCATATATTTGCTAAACTTCAGAAATTTTGCATTTTCTTCCAACACCGATGTATCTTTTGTTATCCATCACGAGGTGCCCATCACAGCCATGTCTTTCAACCAATTTCCCAATCACCAGGTACTTCCAACCAATAGTTACCAACACTCACGTGGTAGTTTGTTGACACGCCAAGGAACAGAGTTTGTAACAAAGCCATACTTGGAGGCCATAACAAGGACCCAGGTGCCCAAGCGATAACTGATGGGGAGCATACTGATACCCTCCTGGTCAGTGGTGCCTGAAGCCAAGGATGTTTGGTTGCCATACACTTCCACAGCTGCCTGGGAAAGTGGAGATAAATCGCCATTTTCGTAGACTTGGACTTTGATCACCACTTCTGGAGGAAAGAGAGAGAGAAAGCATAGAAAACTGTATGTTAGAATACAAATCTTCCTCCCACTATGTCATGATTTGAATATTTATGCATTTTTATTTCTAATTATCCTTGGTAATTGTATTGCCAAATTCAATTATGTTAGAGATATAGCAAACATGCAATTAATGTGAGACAATCAACTTCCATTCCACCTCTAAAGCCTTTATATTATACAGTTGCAAGAAAAAGTATGTGAACCCCTTGGGATTACGTGGAGTTTTGCATGAATTGGGCATAAAATGT
>JANHFJ010003772.1:300468-313800 GCA_032468195.1 Cerberus rynchops
AGAAAGAAAGAAAGAAAGAAAGAAAGAAAGAAAGAAAGAAAGAAAGAAAGAAAGAAAAAGAAAGAAAGAAAGAAAGATAAATAAATCCTGGTTTTCCAGGGACGAGAGAATTAGGTCTGGATCTTGGCAAAGGAGCCGGGTAAAACTCGTGGGATCCCAGGATGTCTGACGAGGAAGGGATTCGTAATCCCTCGACTCTTTTGCTGGCTTCCTCATCGGATCAGCAAGGGCAGGAAGAAACAGGCTTCCTCAGATGGAAGTGTGATGAGCCTTAGTCCCAGCAGACTTGACGCGTAATTGTCTGCCGTGATAGTGTGGCAAGCCAGTAGAACTCAAGGCTTTTAGTAAATTAAACTCTCACTCCCTGGTGTATGTGTGTGTGTGTGTGTGTGTGTGTGTGTGTGTGTGTGTGCGCATCGGGATACGGATCCATAAATACCACTCGGTCCCCTGACTGATGCCAAGCCAGGCCACGTGGCCTCCTTCCTCTGAGCTTTAGCTAAAGGTCCTTCTCTAGGATTGCACAATCAGATCATCTGGGAAGGTCTGAAGCCACCAAAACCAGGCTGGCTCTCAATGAACAGAGACATTGGGAAATTCGGTAGGGGAGAAAAAAGCAACCGGTAGGATCTTCTGGCCAACCCATCTTCTCCAAAGAAGAAAGAAAGTTGCAGAGCTTGAGGAGGAGTAATGATAGGCAACTAAACTACGTGGGGCTCTTTAAGCTGGAGAGAAAAAATGGAGAGGGTCGCCTTAACCTATGAGGACAGGTAGTCAGGTAGTAATGGGGTCCTGTTAAATTGTTAAATTGATTTTTAATTTTTTTTAAACTTTTTAATTGTAATTTTTAAATGGAGTAGCCAATTAGATTTAATTCTTTTAATTTATTTTTTAAGGAATTTTTGTGTCATGTTTTACTGATGGCTGTACACTGCCCCGAGTCCCTTTGGGAGAGGGGCGGTCTATAAATTCAATAAAATAAAATAAAAAAAATAAATAAATATATATCTACTGGATGTTGAGAATCAGGAAGAGATAATTATTTTGTATTCCTACAGAATTATTGAGGTCCTAGTTTGTAAATGTCCAGCTTTAATAAATCTTCCTAGATTCATTAAATTTGTATTGGCTTTATATGAATTATTTTACTAATGTTTTTTAAAAATACTTAAATTTTACACATATTCAAGATTTCACAAAACATCATAACATCATTCAAGTTCTCTGTTTGGGAATGTATCTCTAGTATTTATATAAAAATAAAATGTGCTGACCTGTCCCAAAAAACTGATTACATTGTATTCCCCAATTCCTATTATGTTAACAATGCAGAGTCTATTTACTGTCCAATAAGGTCCTACCTTCCTTTACTGTCCTGGAAGAAGTCCAAGGCAAATCCAAAATAGCTTCCAGTAGGGCCAGAATACACAGTGGGGGCATCTGCATGCAAATTGAGGGTCTGTCCTCTTTGGCAAAGGAATAGAAATCCCACCAGGAAGGGCCAGACCATGACAAGCAAATCCAAGGACCTGTGGCCTTTAACCATCTTCTTCATATTCTTTCTTTCCAGGCACTATGCTGTTCCATGCTATACTAATTCTGTCATACTCCTAATAAGCACAACCATGACACATTTCCTAAATTGCTTCCTCCTCAGAGTCATCATGAGCTGAAGATACCAATTTATCAGACATCCTGCTGAAGTTTCACAGCAGGAACTGGGGAATATTAATAAAACATGAGGATGATGCTGAAGCAAACTTTTATGAGGGCCCAAGAACTGTTGCAAGAAAGCAACATTAACACCCAGTGCCATTTTTTGGGTTGATTTTCATACATTGAATGGGTTTGGATAGTATTATTGGATGGGAACTTGTTAAAATAGATAAATGCTTAAGTATCCAGTGAGATTTTGGGATGGCAGATGCTTTAAGTCAACCCTGACTCCTAGAGACTGCCTGAACAAGTCCCTAGTTTTCTTGGCAAGGATTTTACCATTGCCTCCTTCCCAGGCTGAGAAAGTAATTGGTTTAAGGTAACCCAGTTTTGTATCTTAGTGCCTAAGGACTAGTTTCTCAGTTTCTATCCTGATGCCTCATCACTGTACCAAATCAGCTTTTATATGTACACAGTAACTTTTTAACTGATAAATGAGCAGAATCTACAGCCTTTTCTTAGGAAAAGAAACTTTTCAATAAATAAAAAGGGGGAGGGGGAGATTTGTTAATATTCTAGCCAAGGAACTTAGATAAGGAAAAAGATGAATTCTAGTAATTCAAAATGAATTATAAGCAGTATTGGCTGACAAAGTTGTTTATTCCAGGAGGAACTGATTAACTGATCCAGAGGAACACGAGGCAGAGCCAGAAGGTATTTGAAGACAGATGAACAAAAATTGGGCAACTTGTGATTGTGGTTGAAGATAGAAGGCTCCATCCTGCTAGCTTGAGGTTTGTGCCAGCAACGCTTAACCAAGCATATATAAATCAAATCCCCATTTTACGTTTTTATTGCTGCTTCTTAGAGGGTTGAAGAAGAGTTGGGGAAGTCCAGCAGAGACAACTGTTAAGTGTCAGGTAATATTTCCATTTCAAAAGCCTCTTCTCGTTTCCATTCAAATAAAATTAAAAATCATTAGATTAAAAATCATTAAGTATGCTTTATAGGATATTTTCCTGTGAATTTACAATGCCCTTGTGACAAATTTCCTAACTCTAATACATGGTGACTATGAGCAGATAGGTTTGGTGGTGGAAAAATTTGCTGAGATGTTACAAACTTGCCCTCCTCCAGCCCCCCCCCCCCCAGATAGCAGATGTTGGGTTTCTGATAGTTCCTTATGTAAGATGCCTTTTCTCACCAAGATTCCCATATGAAATTCATATCACAAATTATGAGTGTTTCACTAAGAGGGCTACTTTTTTTAAAAAAAATATCAACCAGTCTTTATTCATTTCCTTCCTAAGGAAAGAGCATGGACTATTATCAACCTTCAGGAAGTCCTATTATCAATGTTAGCACCCAGCATGCTTCATAGCTATAATTAAATGTTTGTAGAATTTATAAGCTGTTCCAATCAAATCAATTGGATATAAGGGATGTAAAACGTGTGTGTGTGTGTGTGTGTGTGTGTGTGTACACACACACACACACATATACATATATATAAATATAAATAATATGTAAGTAAGGAGTCTGTTTCCTGAGATGAACACCACCAGCTTAGCCACTAAATAATTTATTGGCTTTCCTGCATACAATTGGCACTGGCCTCTTTCAAGCAATTTTTTTACTAATTTACCAGGCTAGTAATACATATTTTGAATAAAAGCTTAGATGCTGCTATTGAATTCTACACTTAGAATAAAGTACACTGCAGCAGATAAGATTGTGACTGTCATTTGGCACCAGAACTTGCGTCCATGAGATCATAGCCATTGCATTAGGTCAAAACTCTCTAGTCATTACAAATCTTTTTTTTTTTAAAAAAAAAATTCAAAATCTACCTTCAGAAATTACAAATTAAGTTAGACAGAGGAAGGTTAACATCAAATAACATCTTGTACTTTAGGAAAATAGCCGAAATAGTAGTAATAATGTGTCTTCAAAAGAACATCACTGGAGTCCCAAGGCGTATTTATTGACAAGAACAATACATATACCATCTTGTATTTATTTTGCATTGCTGTTAAATTGCTATCTGATGAACTCATTTAATTCACTTCAACTGGGTTCTAGAAATGAGTTTATGATCAGCCTCAGGTTTCTGTTGAATATAAGAGGTATTTTAATTATCTGTATTATGTAATATTTAAAAATACTATATAAATACTGTTTTTCAAGTTACATTTTTAAAACAATGAAAGCTTGTTAGTACTTGTTTATATAGTAAGAGTGTATCACATAAAAAGACTGTATGTGGCATCAAATTTAAGACTGCATTACCTCAACTTGAAGAGTGCCAATTGAAATGACTATAGCCTTGTCAAAAGCAAACGTGATGAAAATAACAAATTGAAGTGTATTTTAAAATCAGATTTGCAATATATATTAAGCCTTTAATCAGTTAATAAAGTAAATAGAGTAATAGATCTGGCATTACTATATCAGCCTTTACTAATAAACAGGCCGTGTAGTTTTCAAACATAAAGTCTTTGCTGTACAACACAGGACATCAAGAGTTTTGAGATAGGACTTTTTAATTTGAACATCAATTTTCAAAATCTGTATTAACTGACAAGTTCCTTTAAACATATAAAATGATTCTCTCCCATCTGAAACTATGGCTCAATTAGGTTTGCAGGACAAAAAGAATTGTAAAATTGACTTTGTAGCCTTATCTATTGGGATGAGAATTGTTCCTGCTTTGCATAAATGAACAGGCCTTGTTATCAACTTAGTGCAGTTACTCACTATGCATAGACAAACCAACATAAGTCTTCTCAAAAAGCCATATACCGACTAGAGGCTTTCCTTTAAAAAGTATTAAAAATGAAATTTGTCTAGTGTTTTCAGTCTTGACAACCCACAATTCTTTTTCCTTTACATTAGCATTTGCCCAGGTGTCAGTGTTAGTTATTTTATTCTTAACGCTGGTGATGGGCCAGAAATTTAATAGACTCAGTTTGGCTGTTGGTATTCATTGATCCACGTTTGACAATATAGGCCTATAAACATTCTATTGCGTGGTGTATTTTCTACAAATTAGTATAATCATAATCACTTTCTTGATAGCCATAACCATTTATGAATTCATTGTGGTAATAGCAGCTGGGGACATACACATTTTCCTGGGGCATATCAAATTCCACCTGCTTTTAAACATTAAAAAACACCAAAAAATAGGAGGCTACTATGCTTCAAAGCAAATTAAAAGCACTTTTATTTCAAGAATAACACCCAGATGGAAGCTGTGACTTTTCTTGAAAAGTAAAAATGGCTGGTTACAGCTCAGTAAGTACTCTGCCTAAAAATATGTCCTCATGCCAAAAACAATTGTTAAGTGGATTAGAAGGAGGTAACATATAGTAGATAACATATGGTAATAGAGGGAGTTGCCCTTCTTGACAGATGTTAAGAGGTTGAATGACAATTGTAGCACTTCTCCACACTCTCTCCAATTCCACTCTCTCCTCCTGAGCTAATTAATACAGTATCTGAATTTTTCCGAAGGGGAACAGAGAGTCATTTTCTTCATTGCCTTAAGTTACTAATTCTTTGGGTAGACCTGAGTGTTTTCTCTAGATTGAAAGTGCAAGAGATGGTAAAGAAAAGCCTTCTATTGTAATATTTTTTCCAAGTTTCTCCATGCTTTTTTAAAAGTAATGTTTGAATAGTCAGTATATTGGAACATCAGTGTGAATGGTATTTTATACCCAAGTATTTTTATAAGTTGTATTTCACATGCTTCAAAATATCAGAATGAAGGTTATTGCACATGCAATATGCAGTTTACATATGGTTAGATAAACCATATGTAATGTACTGAGCCAGGTTTATAGGACTTCTTTCTGCTAAGACCTATTTAAAAAGTGGGCGTGACAATATGAGAACTAGCAACTTGATTCTGCTTCTTTGGAAACAAGAATACACACTTTCCCCCACGCTACTAGTTTAATATAATTTATTTTCCTCATTTTTATAGCATGTATGTGAATATATATATATATATAATATATATATAATATAATATATATATATAATCATACACACACACACACACACACACTTTTATATGACAAAATTTAATATAGCCTGCTGACTGAACTAAGAGGGTGTTCTTTGTTGGAACAATTCTTGCAGAAGTCCAGTCTCCTCTTGTGCCCCACTGGAATGCTGGATTTTGGGTCTTAATCTCAGGGAAATGAAACATTCAGTAATTACGATAATACTGTTTTGCTACCTCAGTTATCTAAGCAATTAGATACTGAGTCCCTTGGTCAGAATAACTTTTTCCAGTGCTTTTTTTTTAACTAGCAAAAGAAAGTAAGCTTAGAGCCTGAAATATTCAGAGAAGCAAATAACAGTGGTTATATTGGGAATTTTGGAGTGGAGGCCATTTTCCATGATCAACATTAGCAGTAGCTGGACAGTTATGTTATAAATAGCCATGGCTTCACAGAAAACTCGCTTTCTTTTCTTGCCTTCTCTCCCCCCCCCACCAGAGATGAAGAAATTAAGTAGAAGAATTAAATGTAACAAAATTATTATGTCTCTCTTAAGGCAGACATTCTCTCCATTAAAAGAGACAGCTGTGAAATCAGGTAACCTGTCACTTCTCCTTTGTTTGGAAGGAATCCAAATAAAAACACACCACTCAGAATCTTTCCAAAGCATATACAGTAAAGGCACACGTTTAAACAACAGCCTTAACATAAACACAAGTGTGTATGCATACACACACACACACACACACACACACACAAAAGCACACACCACACACACACCTCTATATAGAAACTTTGTTGCTGTGAAGATTTAAGTCCCCCCAAAAATTATTAGACTTTTGAGATTTTTCTGTGGAACACACCTTTTTTTCTGATTGCAAAGTCATTTGGACTTCCTTTTGTACTCATCCAATAGGCTACTCTCCAAATAGCCACCTGACTCCTTACAAGAGGGTGCAGTAAAGTATCACACAGGCTTTACAGATGTTCCAAGATATGTCACTATAGTCACTGGAATTCATTAGCTATGGTACAAAAAAGTTCATATCACTGCTCTTACTTTATTCCATATCTTGTCACATTTTCTCTAGTAGAAAATAATTCCTATTTTTTTCCTTTCCATGGTACCCAAGAAAACAAAACTGATCTTGAATAGACATGCTTGAAGTCTTCTTATGCCTTTGCCACAATGAGCTCTGAACCCTTGTTGCAAGCTTTCTTTCCAACTACATCAAAATGTATAGATAACTCAAACAACCTGAACAAGTACCACTCAGAGAGCAAGCTATAAAAATGTTATTGCAGTATACTATCATTATGGAACATTTGTCAGAAGAGCTACAAAAAGCAGCATTGACATGTACAGAGTTCAGTGCAATTTTTAAAAACCTTTTCTTTTCTGAAAAAAAATTATAAGTTAATAAGGAAACATCAAATATTACAGAGGACAGAATACAAGTCATATTCTGGATGTTCCCAGGATTCCAGTACAACATATTGCTTCAAAGACTGATAAAGGAATTATTTTCTGTTCCTTCCCCTGGTGGCAGTGACACAGGGAAGATAGCAGGGCCAAGCTTGCTTGAGAAGAAAGCTTGCTGTTTGTAGTAATCAGCAGGTTGTTGAAAATGCTTCTCGGTTGGGTAGAGAGAGGAACAGAGGAATGGGTTGGATGTCGACTATCTCTTGACTCTTTTGCTTAAAGTTTTAAGCTTTAAAGTGAACTCAAATAAATAGGAAATAAAGAAGGCAAATAATTTAGGTATTATTCACTCAGAACTTCAGGGTGGAGAGGAAATGATTTAAAAACACAAGCATCAGCAATTAAGAGGGGCATATCTGCTGAAGAACTTCACATTCATATAGATGTGAGCAAGTTACCTCTCTGGATGCATAGGACCCTGAAAATACTGACAAGCAGAACTCCAGCAACATTTCCCCCCTTTCCATGGATATGTTACATTCACTTCCCCTTTCCACACCCAGTTCTCCCATTTCACTATTCTCAGGTGGTGTCAGTCATGGCCTTCAGACAGTTTGTACAAAACACCAATGCACACAGAGATATATGCCCCTATGTTCTCCCCAAAAGAGGCCACATCTTTCTCACTTCTTCATGTGCCATGACTAGGAGGATGCTGCAAATCCTGCCCTGAGAAAATGGGGTGCAGAAGGGGATGGAGATGTAATGCTGTGGCAGCAGCAGTTGCTGGTCGGGGAGCTAAGAGAGTTGGGTAGAGGGCAGCATGGGGGACAGGATGAAAAGTGAAAGGACCTGGGTGGATGGCAGAAGCAGGGATGATATGGATGGGGTGGCTGGCCAGGAATGTAGCAGGGTGCCCTGGGATGATTGAATGAGTTAAGTGGGATAATGAGATAGGTGTCAAATGGGGCTGGGGAATGTGATGTACTTGAGCAAGAGGCTGGGGATGTGGGTGAGGGTGAATTCCTATCGCTGCGGCGGCTGCTGCTGCATGATGTTGCAGGATGGCATGCTGCACAGTTGTAATGGAGGTGGCTGCAGCTGCCGCAGGTTGTTGGATATGAATGGGCTGCAAGGTAGGCGCTGTGGCAGGAGCTAGGGCAGCTGAGGCTGGAAAGGTCTTGACCTGCTTGGCAAGAAACTGTTGCTGAATATGCTGCTGAGCTGCTTGCTGAAGCTTGCTATATTTCTCCATCTCTTCTGGTGTGAAAGTGATGGGCTGGCTCTCCAGAGGTGCCAAGGAAGAGTCTTCAGTGCTTTCAGGCTCTCCACTGATGCTGGGCTCCCCACTTTGTGCTACGTAGCTAGGAAAATGCTCGACATCTGGGACTAAAGGTACCATCCTTCCTTCTATAGAGACAGATTGATTTCCACTGTCAAGAGGCTCTAAAACTTCATTTTCATTGGGATCAGGGAGGAAGTTGTGCGGCACAACCAGGTCACCAGATCCATACTGTTCTGGGAGTACTGGGGCCTCAAGAGGAACAGGAACTAGCTTTGTGGCTACTTCTGGGTTTTGATCAGCTGAAATATTGTCCTGTATTACAGTCACCAAGGTTTCCTCCACTTGAGGCTGGCTTGCTGAAACAATGTCTCCACTCTCGTGAGTTGTTTCATCCAGCTCTGATAGCTCCAATTCTTCTCCTCTTTCTAAACCAGATTCCTCACACTGCTTGGTGCTTGGTTTCCTAACTGCAGGAAGTTTTCCAATTAATGGAAGAACAGGCTTATTGCCTAATGAGGGAGGAAGCTTTGGGCCAAAGTAGCCCTGTGGTGGATCTTTCAGTTTAATTCCTACCTTATGAGATCCTGTAACGGAATCATCATTGCTGCTGGATTTCTTCTCTACTTTTCTACACTGGATTTTTTCCAGAAGGAGTTTAGCTGTGGCAGAATTTTTCTCCTCAGAATTACAGCTGTTCCCAAAGTGAGAGCTGCTGATATTTTGAGAGATACTGGAGGCTCCTGTAGCTTCTTCTCCTCTGGCTTCTTCCTTTCTTGCAAACCCTTCACCTTGTCGGACTTTGAAATAATGAGGAGACTGTGAGCGATATATCTTTGACCGGATGAAATCACGCCGGCCAGATCTTCTCTCCCCAGGGCTTTCATGACCACGGGAACCCTTCCTTGAGAGAGATCTTTGTGAAAGGCTTCTTGTGCTCCGACTTCGTTCTCGGCTGTAACTTCTACTCCGTTTCCAACTATGTCCTGTTCGGCTCCTGCTCCGCCGCTTACTTCGACTGTGGCTACAGCTACTGCTGCGTGTCCTTCCTCGACTTCTAGTCCTTGACCGCCCTCTGGTGTGAGTTCGACTTCTGCTCCTGCTCCGGGACCTACTTCTGCTTAGGCTGTAGTCATCTTCTGAAGAGGAGTATTTGCGCCTCTTTGACCTGCGCTTGGAACTGGTATAATCTGAATCATCCTCTGAGTCATGGGAGTGTTTAGTACGACTTTGTGATCGATCACTGTAATCACTATAGCTGTCTTCTGAGTAGCTATGGCGCCGACTGTACCGACTGTTGTCAGAGGAAGCGTATGATGTTGATGAATAGGATCTCTGAGATGATCTTCTTGAGGAGTGTCTATGTCCTGACCGGGAGCGGCTTCGTGAACAGTCACTGCCGGAGTCATAATCATCACTATATTGTGATGCTGATTTCTGCCTGAAGTGCTTGTGGCAGGAGGAATCTCCATCACTCTCATACCCACCACTGCTCTGTTGGCCTCGATGACTGGGGTAAATTGAAGTGGAGGTGGAAGGTCGCTTTTTGCTTGCAGACAAAGACTGCTGCAAGTCCCCCTTGGTTTTTTTGTTGCCATAATCTTGGGAAGAAGTACCACCATCCTCTTTCTTACTGCTTTCTTCAATAGAAAGAGACTTCCTCTGAGAATCTTGCACACACCACTTTCTTTTTTTAGAATAGCCAATATCCTCAGTCTTTTGCATCCGTTCAGCCTCAGTGGGAAAAGATGACTTGTTCTTTTTGTGCTTGTGTTTCTTCTGCTTCTTGGATTTATCTTCTGCTAAGTCCCCTTCTCTGCTTTTGTCCTCTGCCTCACTTTTCCGCCTGTGTTTACGTTTGGTGGATTTTTTGTGCTTCTTCTTCTTTTTGTGTTTGTGAGACTTCCCCATTTTGTCTTTGCGACTAGTAAGACTACCTCTGCTGCTATCTTCCAGATTTTCACTTTTGCCAGTTCTTATAGGACTGACTTCTTGCTTGCCACACATTACCAAGGTCTTGCTTTCTGGCACTGAAGTTGAACTGCCAGCTAGAATATCCTTCTCTTTGCTTTTGCTTGCATCACTATCTTCGGCAACCTGCATTTTCTCCTTTGAAAGATTTATCATACTTTTCTGTTTTTCCGTTCCTTTCACTTTAGTGTCTTTGTTACGAGACCGCTTAAAGTCAAAATATAAGGGATTGCAGCTATATGACACAGAGGGTTCTGCTCTCGTGAAGATCAGCAGTTCTGAAGGCCACTGGAGGGTAGTGCTCTCATCCTTACTCAGAACAGGGAAGAATGGCCCTGTTAAATGTTTAGGCCCTTCTGTGGTTTCTTTACTAGTTCCTGGAGCCTGGGGAATCTCTTTAATGGCATCTGAATCCAGAGAATTATTTTCCTTAAGTTGTTTTTCTTCTTGCTTGCCTGTTTCCCCCAAAATGTCCTTATCTTCCATTTTGTTGATTTGATTGGCAGGACTCTGCTCCTTCTGAGGGATCACACATTCTGCTGCTGTCTCCTTCTCATCACTTTTTGCCACTTTGAGTTTGGGGGAACTGTTTTGCTTCCTTTCACGAGCTATTTTTTTGCTTGCAGCTTCTGCTTCTACTTGGTCCGTTGCCTTCATAAACAGCAAAAACTGAAAATTGGGCTTCACTTTACAATGTGCAGGGGGAATATAGTGATAATATTCTGGTTCTACTGCCACTGGTCCATCATCCCGTTTCATTTTTTTTAGCTTTGATAATGTAGCATCTTTCTCCTGTGATTGCTCATCTTCTTCTCCCTTGCTGTCAGAGCTGTTTGTTCCCTCAATTTCTCCAATTTTCCCCAAAGTTCCAGAATCTGAATGGGCTCTTTCATCACTTTTAACTTCATCATCAGGAGAACTGGATTCATCCACATGGTCTTTGAATACTGAAGCAATTGATTCTAGCTTTACAGGGGCCTTTTTGGCAAATGAGAAAGACACGCCGGTCTTGTTAATTCCCAAACCAACAGCTTGTGATATCTGGGAAGGAACTTGAGCAAGTCCAGGACTACTACTGACTTGCCCACTGCTGTAAGTTATACCCTTATCTATGGTCATGTTACTAGCTTGCCCAGAAGCTGGTGAGGAGGAGGAGCAACTACCAAGAAATGTTGAATCCACATCATCCTCTCCTCCTTCTTCATCTACTGCCACAGTTGTGGTTCTAAACATCGGCCCACTTCCTGGAGCACTGGAAGAGAGGGAAGAAGAAAAAGCAGACAAAAAAAGAATAGAATACATGATTATTTACATTTTCACCTTAGTGTTACACTAAAAACTTTATGCATGTGCAATCTTTTTACCTTTTAGACAATTGCTCTGCAAGCAATGAATATATTCAGTAACCACCATTTTGAAATTTCTTTCCTTATAGAATTTGTTTAAGAAGTTGCTTTTACAAGCAATAAGGAAATGTTACTCTGTTCTACAGCATGCACTTATCAGAAAGTGAATTAACTCAGCATAAAAATTAAAATTAAATATATACAATTCCAGCCTTCAAAATCAAGGGGAAAAAAACTCAAAATGACCGGGAACAAAGTACGCACAATTTAGATACATACAAGGAACTTCGTATGAATAGATGGCCCGCTTATTTTTGTCTTATGTCTTTTTCCATATAAAATACCAGAACTGTTGGCATTAATAATTTCATTAATAATAATTTCAGTTCATGTTTGTACTCACATCACATCCTGCATTTAAAAAAAAATCATCCTAGATTAGTTGGAGAGAGGAAATGGGCATTTCTGTTTTGAGGAAATGACAGATTAAAGTTTTGGTCTACAAAGATCTAAGCAGCCATTATCATTACTCCATTCTATCTCTAGTGTATGACTTGAAATAATTGCACATTTAGTTACAAGTCAATCTAACTTGCATGTTGAAACAAAATTGCCTTTTTTTTTTTTACCAGCACTGTGCAAATTCTATTAGCTCAAATATCATATTAGGTTTTGCAAGGAATATTGAGGACTAAGTAAAAAATCTGGAAGGGACCAGGAACCATGGCAGGCAGCTTGAGTATTTTTAAGGAACAAAACGGCCAAAAGCTCTATTTAAACACACACACACACACACACACACACACACACACACACACCACCCGACTCTAGCTTTAAATATTCTGCATCCTTGTTATAGGTCTTAATTCACCATTCAGGTTGCTTCCTCTGTTCAGCCAGCTCATGCAGACGGCGGAGGGCTTTCTCCTGTTTTCTCTCATCTTTCCGAGATCTTGAGGAAACATTGCGAGCAAATTCTCTTTGCTTGAGATCTTTTAATCTCTGTGCAAAATAGGAGAAGAAAATGATGATATAATTTATGGAGAGAAAAACAATTCTTTAAAATACCACAGATATAACTGTAAGTGAATATAGCTTCAATGACCTCAGGAGAAAAACAGATTATAAAACAAATTCATACCTTATGAAAAAATGATTGACTGACCACCCTATTTTCCAAACACTTTAATGATTTAGCCTTCACAATCTCCTTTTCATTGTCACACTATGATATATGTAAATGTATTACATATCGGTACAAGGAGGAAACAACACACACACACACACACACACACACACCATTTATAAATGTAAAGGTTTAGCATATATCATATATCAGCGAGATCCCACTCGCCATCTTCTGTATAATACGAAGCCTTCTGCTTCGTATTTTCTGCATTGTATTTTCCAGCTAATGGAAAAGGATCAAGACACTAATGACCCAGAAGATTACAATGCAGGACCAACGACACCACAACAAAAGAACTTGCAAGGCCATCATACAGCCCATTATACCAACATTAACTCTTCCTGGATCGGGGCCCTTTCTGGATCGGGGCGCTCTTCACACAGTCACTTCCGCCCTTGTGACCTCCCGCCTGGATTATGCCAACGCTCTCTACATGGGGCTCCCCTTGAAGAGCA
>JANHFJ010003772.1:322415-333236 GCA_032468195.1 Cerberus rynchops
TAAAAGTAAGTTGTAGGTCTGCATTTTAAAATGGCCAAAAGATAAGTAGTTGAATATTGGGCAAGTGGTACAGAAGGAAGGCGTAAGTATTCTCATCCCTCTTGCTAACATCCTTTCTCCAGTTTTATCAAATATAATGGGTATAATTGCAGATGATTTTTAAAACCAGAAAACAGTTCATGGCAAAAAAATAAGTACCTACTCTAAATGGATCTATTACTAATTCTAGTTAACAGCCTTCAAAAAAATAACTTAGTTTCTGATATTGAATATTACAAAAAAAATGTAAACAGAATAACAATACATTTATTTTGATCTTTGTGTACCCTTTTCCCTTTCGCTAACTATGTATTGTCCTTTATCATTCAAAATATAAAATATTAAGAGTCATGATTACAGGCTATACAAAACTATTCTGAAATAAATTATACCAATATTATTTATTTGTATTAAAACATGCCATTTTTTGTCAAGAGCTACAAGGTTTCAATATAGTAACAAAATGTAAAATTTTTAAAAGACTAATAGAGAATTAAATGGGCAGCAATTAAAAACAAGACAGAGGTGACATTGAGCAATGGCAACCCAAACAAGGGAATACATTTCCGTTATACTTCTAGCAGGGAATAAACATCTAGATAGGTTTCAGAGCTATTTACCACAAACGAGGCAACTTTGTCCAATATATATATCAATTTAGTTTTACTTTAGAACGTAATTTCTTTTATCCCACTTGATGGGAAAACCCATTTGGAGTATTTTTACATGAAACCATTTCAGAAGTAATCAATTCTTGAAACTGAACAGTATCTGATCAAATATTGTGCTACCATTATTACACAAAAGCAGCATTCTCTTCTAGCAGTAGGTGCAAATATATTTCAAAGACAGAGTCTATGTATAACTTGTAATATGTTAATCTGAATGTGAATAAATTATATTCAACAATAGCCAGATCTTCCTTGCCTGTCAAGGATAAAAACCTTTTAAGTTAATTTGTATAAATGTTATAACTGCAATTTGACCATCCAAGTAAGAAACCCACACCCAAAAACATTTTGAAAACAGTATTATCATATCTTTAAAAAGACTGAAAACCCATTCCTAGATTAATTAAGCAGTTTCTATCTTAACTAAACTTTGCCTTTTTCTTTTTTTTTTTGCTTGAAGGCTCAAAGGTTTATACTGCCTCTTTTTGTATTCCAACTTATCAGTTGCTTAACAGTCATTTGAAGTTATGGTGGACTCCCCCCCCTTCCAAAAGCTACCTGTGACCTGCCTCTCAAGTTATGACCACTGCAGTGTCATAACTATCTCCCCTTTATATCAAATCCCTGCAAACATTTCCTTTCCCCAATAGCTTTCTGTGATTTTAAATCATTTCCCCACCCCACGAGGCCTTAACATCCTCCTCATTTACCTTTGGAAAAGCTTTGAACCCTTCCACAGGCTGGAATGGGTTGCTTTGTTGCTTGGCTGCATGGCGCGATTCCAGAATCACACTCTGCAGCCCATGGACAAACCGCCCCATTTTGCCACTTTAAAAGGATTTGCACAGTGCTGCAGAAACTTTCTGCAACTTCCTGCAGCACTGTGCAACCTCGTAAAGTAGCAAAACTATTCTTGAGGAATTCTGTGCTGCACTTAACAATCTGCTTAGTGTGTGTCAAATTTTTCAACTTTCAATTTCCAAATATTAGGGATGCTCAAAAGTTCTGATATCTTGAGGTTTGTAAAGATATTTTAGTTACTTTAATACAATTTAGATGTGCATAAACTACATACTACATAAACATCATAACTTTTTAACATTTTGTTTGTTTCATTCTGCATGTTTGTTTCACAATTGTGTTGCGGAGAGCTGGGATGAGGGAACCATTAAGTGAGATGTTTCACTTCTTAACATGTAACCATTATGAAGATACTCCATCCTGATCATATTTGAAGATTACCTATAACTGAGTGGGTTTTTTTTACACTCAAACCGATGACTCTGCACTCTATGGCATAAATTTACCCATTGACTTCAAATACTTGTTAGACTGGAATATGACAGTAATTCTCTATGGCCAGTATAAGAGTACAATTTCATCACCTGCCCTCAACTAGCCTCTTACCAACCCTAATCCCCAAGGCCAAACCTAGCCAGGCAATCTGAAAGAATAGTATGATTGATAGTACTAAAAGCTATCAGAAAATCTAACAGAACAAGGATATGGTGTTTATTTTCAGTTTTCACTCCAGCATAAATTGCCCATTAAAGCAGCCTTGGTCTCCAACTAAATTAAAAAATCAGACAAAACTGGGTCTAATATAATTTACAAATCAGATTATCAATTCACAATTCATTTTAATGGTTTTCTGATTACTGAATAGGAGGGGGAAAATGGCCCTCCTGAGATAATCAAGATATTTTTGAGAATTATTTACTGAAGTACAGTATTAAAAAAAGAAGCAAGATTCATAAATGAAATACATTTGATGCTACAAATCTATTTTAGTTTTTAGAGCGATTCTGCAGATTGGTTTTATTGCTGCCTATTAATCTTTAAATTCCATTCTGTACTCATTAACAATTTACAGTAATTTACAAAAGAAATTTCTATTTGTAAGAAACTTAAATAAATACAATGAATTATTAGAGAATCAAGCAGAGTGTATCAACAGAATAAAAAGCATCAAATGAAATTTAAAACTATCTTTAAAATAGTAGTTAGGGAAGTATCAGAACTAGTATCAGAATGTGTCTGAAATAGCACTTAAAAAGTTATTTGGATGTGGGGTTTTTTCTGATTATAAAAATGTCCTTAACAAAAGAAATTTAATTTTCTATTGCCTCAGAGTCTCTACTAACAATTTAGTCTACAGTTCTATTTATGTTGTTAGCAAACACTAACAAAATAAATACACTATCCATATATCTATGTCTGCAATGCTATCATTACTACTTTGTAAACCAAATGAAAAAGCTAACAGTTGTGTAAATTATGAGTATCAACTTAGATTAGAAAAAAAAAACATGTACCTCCTTTCTACAAAGAACTCTTGAAAAAATACATCTGGGGAACTCTTCAGAATAATATGATATTAAAAATGCCACAATGGAGTGAAGGAGAGGAGAGAAGGAAAATTTTCCTCTTTAACATTAATCTTTGCTGCAGGTCACTGCGCTTGTTTAAGGTAAAGTAGGGTATATGTCATGAGGGAAGGCAGGCAGGCAGGCAACATCACAGTGTGAGTGAGTGCTTAAAAAAAACAATCCACAGACAAAATGTAAGGGTTGCAAAACTCACATTTCAGTTTAATATGGAGTTTTTGAATTTCCATCTTTTCAATGAGAGCTTATTTAACCAATAAGCTTTACAAGTATTAGACTACTATATATTCAGATCTGGTTATCTGAATTCACACACAGAATGTACATCATTACTGTTTCTCCAGTCAAGATCAAGGCAAAAACTTTAAATTATTGTACATAACATAGTATTTAAAAAAAACAGACTATTGTTTTAAGAAGCTACACTCAAAGGATCAGTTGCATAATCCCCTGTATACAAGAAAGGCAGCAGAAGCGTAAAGAAACACACTCTGCAGAAAACTCAAATAAATACCCACATATTTCCTACTACTAAGATATAATACAAAACATTCCTGTTTTTCAATCCAATAATCATGTTATTGAAATCTCTTAACAGAACACTTGCTACTTCTAACTTTCCATGATAATGTGAAAAAATGATTTGGCCAAATTAAAGGTCTCCTAGACATTACAGAACCTAAGGGCTTCTACATATTCATTTCCACATACGTTATGCGTTCTAAAACATTGTGTCCTCAAGCCTTTTTAAAACGTAAATAAAACAGCATCTGGCCAATTCTGAAATATCAAAAAGACAAGAGATGAGTAGATAATATTTCTATTCCTTCTGCTATCTTACACTTTCTCAATCATGCTTCTAAGGAATTCAGAGCTATATATATGAAAGTGTTAGGCAATCCTCCTTTTTTCTAGGAAGCTTTAGAGATGTTAATTCAATATGAGTGAATTTAACCTTCCAAAATAATTAATTCAAACAATTCTGAAAGATGACACATAATTTGTATTAAGCCACCCACTAATTTTCACAGAAGCAAAAACAATAAAGAAAAACGGTTTAACTTTAACTTAAAAACCTTATACACTATTCTAACCTGAGCTATAATAGTTATTGCCTGTAAAATTCTTATAAAAATCTTATAAAATCCTTATAAAATATTAACACCAAACTCACCATCTATGTTCTGTTTGCACCTGCAACAGTTCAGCCTTCAAAATTCTTTCACATATCTTGCTTGTCTGAACTTGTCTTAAACTGTTTGGATTATTTTTCTGATAATAAAAATGCCTTTAAAAAGAGAAGTTTTATTTTCTATTGCTTAAAAACTACTTATAGTCTAATCTACAATTCTATTTATGCTGTTAACAAACAGTAGCAAAGTGAAATACATAAATCCACATATAAATATCTGCAGCACTACCATGATTGCTAAGTAATAGGTATTGATAACATCTGTAGGAATAGCTACCTCCCCCTAAAAATGGTTTGATAAGTATTTGGTAGAGGATTGCTAGGGAACTGGCCAGCTTCCTAAATCTTTTATGTTCAATAGATTCAACAGGCTGTAACAGGACATATAATATAAATAATAAGAAGGAAAAAATAAAAATAGATTAAAAACTCTTGATGGCCTGTGATTTACAGCAATTGGATTAATGTGCATATGACATTGCATATATAGTTTTAACTATTCAATAGACAAACTTATTTTTAATGCTTATCTTGCCAGGATTTCAAGCTGTGTTGACAAATTGTATAACCAGAAACCAAGAAAAGCTTTCAGCACAAATAACACAAGTTTGTGACCCAACTGAAATAGTCACTGGCGTGCAATATATATGACTAACAACATACGCATTTTCACTATCTTTTATAAAAATCCTAATATTATCCATATCTTAAAATATCTATGTTTTGTCTCACTGAATATAGAGGGTAATTTTAACAGAGCAAGAAGATTTTTGGTAATACCACCAAGAGAAGGAACTGGAGGAACTAAACTAATAATCATCAAAGCCAGATTGAAAAGCATAGTGAACAAAAGTTGTTGTGTCCTTTCTCCTAAGCTTCAAGAGAAGTATCACTACTACACTTTAAAAGTCAGAATTCCAGGCTATATTTATATACTTGCTTTAAGATTTACAAATAACTTAAAGTTAAGTTACAGAAACAAAAGGAGGAAGAGAAGAGATGGCCTTTTGAGTCAGTACTGGCAGTTGTCAGTTCCTCTGAAGTTTCCTATTTCTTTCACATAAATGGGGATTTAAAGAAGCAGAATGTGCTTGCTGAATGATATACATAAAGGAGCTAACATTTTGGAGAATAAGAAACATATTACAGGAGACACATAGAAACTGTCGCACATAAAAATATTATCTACTTAAAACAAACACAAAAAATATTCTAAAATATATTTTAGAAAAATGCCATAAAGCAGTGCTGTTTAAAGTCAAAATTAAAAGAATTAAAATCACACTGAGCAGCAAATAATGCAAGTGCAAATTGCAAACTGCAAAAATGCATGCTAAAAGTTAAAATTACAATTTTTAAGAATAAAACATTTTGGGCACAAAAAAGGACATTAAACTCCTGATATACGGTACCTGTTCTGACAAATATACCAAAGCTACCACTAGAGTGAAGAAATGTTCTATAAAAACCCCAATAGGCAGAGCCTCTCTACCAGTTTTATATAACATTAATGATACAACACAGATGTGAATCCAAGGATAGATATGGATCTAGATAAACATCAACTAGAAGGTTTGTGGAAATCAGGAGGCACTGATTCTTCACAGTATTTTTCCACATTAGATTTGGGAGCAGGAAATGTTTTAATGAAGAAGAAAGAGATAGATGTCAACTTCAAAGACAGTTGTTCAGCCTGACCAAATTGCATCTCTCTTTTTATATTATCAAAGGAAAAATAAAACCAAAACTGAAGAAAATGTCTCAACATCTAATAACATCTGTACCAATTGAAGATTGAATTCTCATTCAGTAGCTAGATGAATCCAGTAGTTAATCTAGTATGTTGATGCAGTGTATGCTAACTGATAAACTGTTTTACAATTCCTTGCACTGGATCTTCAGAATTGTACTGTGGTTTGGCATGATGTATAAATTCAATAATATAATTTCACATAATCAAACAATATTGTGGTTTGGCCTAATATGTAAACTAATCATTTGTTGTGCTTCAGATGATGTTACATCATAATTTAGTAATACAGGCTATAACATAAGTCTACCTGATCTCCTCCCATACACTTCCATTGTTCTTTATTACAGTTACATTAATAATTTAATTCGTTCATCTTAATTTGAGGGAATACATAAAACCAAGTTTCACCAAGACCTTTCCTATTAAACTTAAAGACATTGTCTGATTCTTAATAAGTCTGAACTTGCTTGTCTGAACTTGTCTTAAACTGTTTGGATTATTCCTCTATCTGTAAAACTAATAAACCAGTTCTATAGTTAGTATAAAAACTGATTAAAGTTGTAATTCTACTTAAAGAAACAATACATATAAATTCAAGATTTTATCCAAAACCAAATGTTCTCTTTCCATCATAACCATGTCTCTAAAAATATAGAAAAATAACAAATTGTGGGTTGATATTCATTCATCTATCCACCCACCCATCTTCCATACATAATTCTGGGTGTCTCACGATTAAAACAGAATAAAAACAATAACAAATAACCAGGATTAAAAACAAAGGACATAAAATACCAGCCCAAAGATTCACCAACACTCAAACAAGCCATGATATGGGTTTCCACTCCGCACCCCAGACTGAATAGCAAAATCAAGTTTTTAGTGCCCTACAAAAAGTCAGGAGGCTCCAGTAAGTATAATTTCTAGAGGTATACTGGATGACCAGCAGTGTTAGTCATTCCTACCTACCGATAACAGTCTAAATCTTCAGGTGGATCAAGATCATAGCATAAGGTTTCTGTTTAAAACTTTTAAGACAAGTATTTTATAAAAGACTGGAGATCTCTTATTGACTCTTTGCTGAAAAAGGAAAAATGAATTAATGATTTTTGGATTTGCCAATTAAAAAGAAGTGCGTATGGGAAGAAGGGAAAACATGATATAATTTTAAAGAGGGAGGTGCAAAGATCTTTTTGCATGTAATTGCTGTAAAACAGATTGAGAACAGTTTCTTTAGAGATTTTTCTTATTTCTAATTATAATTTCTCTTTTATACATTTCCTATTTTCTTTTTCTTTTCCTTTCTCTAATTTCACTTTGTATTACCTTATGCTACTTTTTATATCTGAGAAAAAATTAAAGAAAAAAATTAGAAAAGGATTGTGTTCAGAAATTTAAATTACTTGTTGATGTTTTGTAAAGAATAAAAATGAAGCCAAGTGGGGTCACCCATTACTACCTCTTTCTGAGAGAGTAGAACAAAAGGAGCATTGCTAATGTCTCTACCCACAGCCTCTCAATTAGAATCAGTAGTAGTGGGCCTTCAGCACACTCCACTATTTCTTCTACAAAAAGAAATGTGGAGGCAAGTGGTTTAATTAGCTCATGAGCAAGATGCAGATTTTAAATACAAAGAACATTAATGTTAATCATCTGTGGAAATAATTCAGGACCTTCTAATTCAGATTGTTTCAAACTCAATCCTCCAATATTATTCTACCAGAGATTTTTAAACATAAAATAATGGTTATTAGTTCTGGTGATTAGGTATTATCACATCATCAGTCAAGAGGCAATAAGCAGTATTTTAATACCAGATGCAAGAAAATACAAAAAAAAAAGGATGCTATTAAATTGATGCTACTAAATTGATTATGGGCTTTCTCCATTCTTGTGGAAGTAAGAATAGAACAAAAAAACTTCTACATTTCCAATCAGAATTATTTTATTGTCACATGAGATTATACATGCTTTGCTACATTATATATTGAGAATTCTAGATCCTCAAATTATTTAACAAAAGCAGTAACTGGACCCAAATGAAGACAGACTTGAATGGTACTTGATAATCTTCTGATCACTAGATTTTTATTCTATTTATTCAAAAGAAAAAAAGATTAGTTTCTGTTGTGGTTAAAACGGCAGGGGCAAGTAGAGATGAGTAAGAGGTACCATAAACATCTGTAACTAGGGTAGCCAATGTCATTAATTACCTTAAATGGACTATGTTTCCAACATATTTTTTAATCACTGTCAGACAAGCCAATGCAATTATTTTATCCAGGGACTAGTAATGAGCAGGACATCTATTTCTTTGATGCCCCAATTTTCAGGAGTTAAAACATGATGCCCAACTTATGGAAACATAATATGTACTTTATACAGGGGTGTTGGACGTCTCTTGTTTTATGCCATAGATATTTCCTGAGATGAGATAGGTTGAGCAGAAATCCAGGAATACAACTGCAACCTATGGAATTCAAATGTATCTTGGTTATGAAGCAAGAATTTGTCCTTAAAAATATCTCTTTCTTGGTCAATAAACTGACAAAAAATTATTGGTACTGCACCTAGTTTCTCTAGTCTCTTCACTGAATCAAGAAATATCACCCTTCAGGTCAAACTTTTAACTTGTTTGAATGGTGTTGATATTAGTGCTTAGTAAACTAGAATTCATTTTTAAATTAAGCAAAACTATGCTGTTGATAAAAAGAAAACATCTGCCTGAGAATAGCATATTTGTTGATTGTTGGAAAGAAACACACCTGCTCAGTAGCTACTTATCTCCATAATACACTGGATACCAACCTACTTTCCAGTTCTTGCTGAAGGAATCTGAAGAATCCTAAAATATATGATAATTCAATTTCAATTTGCTGTTTCCTGCACCATCTGCAGAACGCCTGTCAGAGATCACTGTTGATTGAGTGCCTCAAGGAATGGAAAATTTTGATCCCATTATTAAGACATTGCTCAAGAGTAACATCTGATTAATCTATTAGAGACATATTCAGAGTCAGTCTAAGCTTCAATGATGGATGGGTCCCTAGAATAGGTATCTGGGTGCCATGTGTGTTCCTTCTTCATATTCATCAGATCTCAAAACTATGCTCTTTCTAGCCAGTAAAGAACAATGAAAAGATCTAGCCCTTCAAAAATTTTATGTTATAAGATATTCTGGAGAATACTGGTATGGGATGGGAATAGATAGAAGAGTAGTTCCAGAGGCCAAAAGGATGAATTATTGACCACTTATGCTTTGCGGTTCTGGAAAATGTACTTTTGTTTGTTTGCATTTATAAAAAGTCCAATAGCTGAGCCGGATTCTCCTTGAGATTGGATATGTACTATGTGATATTTCCTGACACCTTTATGTATTCTGCTGGTATCAAAACAAGATACCTTTCTGCTAAAGTGACCACCTTTTTGGTGCTTCAAAAATCTTGATCCTCCTTTGTAATTTACCTAACCCTTATTGAGATGTGCCTCTATGTATCAAGATTTGATACTCTTTTACTCTGGGCATTAGAGCAATTTAAGTCAAATGCACAGCTCTGAGTTTCAGTTGACTCACGGAAAATACGTACTCATGGAATGATCACATCCTCTACTTTCAAAAGGGGTGTCCATTTAGTGTTCTAATTGGTTTCCTCAACAAAGCTTCTTGAAAACACTGACTAGAATGAGCCACCAATGTGGGTATTGGGCTGCTTTCTCTGGTAGACTCATCAAAAATGTACTTTTTGGCAATTTGTTTCCCAAAAAGTCACTGTTGTAAGTACTGTTAGTATATGATGGTACAAAAATCAGGAGTTTGGTAGCTACTTTCCTAAGAATTAAATGCTTAGATTTTGTGAGCTGCAGGTCATTTCATCAGATACTGTGACTGAACTAGGTAGAAATAAAGGTATATACATGGGATTGAATACAGTCAAAGGGAAATCCTACTGATCTGGAACACTGCAAGCAAAGCTTATACATCTTGACTGGGTTGATAGAAACATGGAGATAGGCCTTTGATAAATTTGCTGAAGCCAATAAATTTCCTGATAAATGTAATTCTTTCTCAGGGAATCATGACAACATATATAGTACTCCTATTTTTTTCTTGTGAGGTAAATGGAATGAGAATGTAACTGGAACAAAAGCATCCAATGAATGTCCATGGCTGAGTCTTCCAAGTCTTTAACCAACAGACTTTCTTGACTGATCTCAGGATCTCCATCTTGAATATTCTGTTTGATGAAACTTTTCAAAGTCCTGAGGTTTAGAATTGCTTTTCAACCGCCAATTTGGGGAATTATGGAAAAAGATAGAAAACAGCCCTGAGAAATGGCACAGGCTTACACTCTATGGCGCTTAATTTTACAAGGCAACTGACAGCATAAAATACTCTGCAACTTATTTTATTTAGATGAAAGAAAATTTTATCTTTTTTAAAAAAAAGTTCAGGGCATATCCAGATTTTGCCATCTCTAGTATTAATCTATCCATGCAAATAATTTCTTGCTTTGCTAACATTTTGGAAATGGCTGTCCACTTGGATGATGTAACCCTAATGGTCCCTTCCTTCCTAAGTCTGGCAAGAATGGATCTCAAGGATTATTGGGAAAAAGGTTAGCAATATCCAGTGCATCTGTTCCCTCGGTGAAAGTAAAAAGGGGTCTCAACAATTAAGATTAAGATTTATTCAATTTATATACCGCCCCCTCTCCCTAGGGACTCGGGACGGTGTACAGCCAATGAAAAACACAAATACCAACAACAATTTAAAATCTA
>JANHFJ010003775.1:20288-30388 GCA_032468195.1 Cerberus rynchops
TAAGGAAGGCAGGAAAGAAACATTCTGGGGTTGTTTCTAGCCTGATCTTTATTGCCCTGCTTACAGAAACTGCCCACTCAGTCACATGACCCCCATAGCCACGCCCACCAAGCCACGCCCATAGAACCGGTAGTAAACAAATTTGAATTCCATCACTGATCACACAGATTAGTAGTCAGCCATCTACCCAACCCCTGAGCCTCTTTCTCATTTCCACCACACTCTGATGTCTTCCACTCCTTAAATTTCATTGAAGACCAATTGCTGTTCATTTTATGACATAAATAGACCAGCCACTGAGGTGTGCAAAAAGAGAAGAAAAAGTGAACTTTGACTCTTCCATCTTTCTAGTCTTGGCTTGCGTGATTTGATGAACTTCACTGGGACCAGAGGTTTTGTCTTCCAAGATTTCAGTCTCTTGCTGGAGCCCATGCTCAGGGAACTTGTCTCTAGTAGAGTACAGTATGTGCTGTTCTGTATTGGTATTTGTGGTATTTATAGTGCCTGTTGTGTGTGGTATTTTAATTGCTGATTGGGGTATGTTTTAAATCATTGGCTGTCCTTTGCTGTACTGCCCAGCCCTTGCCTTCTAAGCACTTGATAGGCTGGTGGTAAGTCACACTCCTATTGACGGATGAGGGGGCCATTTTTTAGGCTTCAATTGCTTCCCTGCTGTTTATGTGCTTGCTCGTCCAACATTTATTTTTTCAGTTACTAAGATTGTTGGATGAGCAGGCACAAAAACAGCCAGGGAAATTATTGAAGCCTGGGAAATTGCTCCCTCAACAGTCAACAGGAGGGCTGATTTACTAAATATCAAGTACTTAGAAGGTTGAGGGCTGGGCAGCACAAGCAAATGACAGCCAATGACTTAAAAGCCAGCCCCAAATAACATCTAAAAAGTGACATACAAAAGGCACTATAAATACCACACACAGAACACAGCCCAAAGCACACATTCTGGAGATTGAGAAGAGACTGAGAGCAAGAATTTGAAAGCTGAGAAGACAAAATCTCTGGTCCCAGTGACTGACCCAGATTGGATCCTGCAGTTTACTTCATTGTCATGGCTTTCTCCTTGCATCTGTTATTTGGAGGTTGCTTCTTTCACTTATTTGGGAGCATGTCATCTCCAGCTGGAAGATGACAAGGAGTCCTAAGACTGATAGCTTCCATTAGGCAGGTCCTCCTGAATTTATCCAATCCTCAAAAGCAGGGATGTCAAACTCGTGTTGTCATGGCGGTGTCATGTGATGTATCGCGACTTTTTCTCCCTTTGCTAAACTGCATGACGCATCCGGACCATGGGATGTGAGTTTGACAGCCCTGCTCCAAAGCCATCAAAATGTTGGCTATTCATAGATCTTGGGGGTAATTAATTCTACTTCTTTGTGTTTGTTTTAAATGTATACACTCTATGGGATTTTACAAGTTTTAGCCCAACACTTCTAGAAGGCTTAGGATGAGGAAACTATGTTAGAGGTTTTTCTTCCCAATCTAGTAATTAATAAAAGATAATATAAATTATAGAAGAAATTCCAAAAACCAGTGTATTTTATATGATTGTCAGAATTCAGCTTTTCTTGTAACAATGTAATGGTACAAAATATTGATGTGTTTTAGTGCAGCATACCCACAGCTTGGTAGATTAATATATAAGTTTGATACTGCTTAATCACACAACCATATCTATAAATTCTGCAGCAGCAGAATTTGCTAATTTCCTGCCGATGTTGTTTCTTCTCAACCTAGGTTTATCCCCAAAGCTCAAGTTCATCTTGGAGTGGCCAGAACATATTTGAAAACCTTAAGGATTCGGAGAAGATCTCCAATGGCCGGGTTCACGCGTCCGAAGTGCAGGTTCAAAATAAAAGAAACTTAAAGCACAACAGTTCAACCCAGACAGATATTTTCAACCCGGATATAATGTCTGTCAAGAAGGATCAGAGTGATCAAGAGAATGGTTTGTATTGCAGTCTGAAACCGTTCTCCAGTGGCGTTTTACATAGCGACTCCCACCGGAACGCAGTCCACGAGTGCCACAGTAATTCAGAACAGAGCCTTGAATCCTTTGGTCCAGATGGGTATGGAGAGCCAAGTTATGGGATCGTGAACTTAGACAACCAGAGGCTCTCCTTTGATCCCACAGTTGCAGACTGCATCGTTCTGGAGAGCGCGTTAGACAAAGGACCAGGAGGGAAGCATAGCGGTGGCACATGGCCCAAAGTCATGGTCAACATAGCTCCGGTAGAAACGGAAAAATTCTCAGTGTACAAAAAGCCCAAACAAAGAAAATCCATCTTTGACCCGGACACTTTCAAAAGACCTCTGACGCCTCCCAAAATGGATTACCTGTCTCCCAATCCTATGTTGGGACTGTCAGCCCAGTCTTCCAAAGCAGAAGCCATCTCCACTCCTCCAACACCTCCGACCAGAAGCGATTCAATTAAATTTAAACACAAACAACAGGCCAGTTCTGCCTCGGAGTCTACCGTGACAATGGGCTCACCCCCTCCTAGTCCGGCTGCAGTCCAGCCCCCACTTTCCATCGAACTGAAGACAGACTCTTGTCTTCTCAAGGGGCGAGGTAGACCCTCAGGACATTACTACAGGGAAGAGGGGGTAGACCCTGAACATTTGCCCTCGAGAAAATCCTGTGAAGAGGACGTTGGCTTTCAGAGAGTGGAAGAGCCTGAAACCAAACGACCGAGGCCCAAATCTGCTCCCGCTTTCAGGCATAAACTAACCCCCGTACCTATTCCTAATCCATCTCAGCAGGTAGATATGGGATCTTGAAAAAGGATCCTGGCCCTTTCCCCAGTGATTTCATGATTTTTAAATCAGGGGTGTCAAACTTGCATCGTCACGGTGCTAAACCAGATGCGGGCGTGGCATCGCGTGACACATCCGGCCCACAGGCTACGAGCTTGACAGCCCTGGTTCAAATGATCTTTTCTGACATCCAAGTGTATTGCATCACACGAACGTTAACTTCTTGTTCAAGGTGTGCCACGATGGTTTTTGAACAGGATCTGGGACAACTCACTGTCACCAACTCACCGCGGCTAACCCGCTGTGGAGCCAGAGTTACACCAATATTGAAGGATTGGTGGAATGGAATCGTCAAATAAAAGACGCCAAAGGAGGAGGGGACTAATGAAATGTGAAGGACAGAAATTAAGATTTTTTTAAAAAAAATATTTCAAGTAATTCAATTGAATTGTTGAATTGTCTCACAGGGTCCACAGTGAGTTGGCCCACGGTGAGTTGTCCTGCCGCAAGCTGGGTGTGGCAAGCTGGCCACAGTGAGTTGGTCACAGAAAATTGGCCACAGAAAACTTGTTCTTTTCTCAACTCATTTATACTATTTCTGTTTTTGAATAGGAGCAAAAGAATATGTACTATTTGCTGGTCTGTCGCCATAATAAAAAATCATTGATTAAAGGAATTTTTACCTCAGGAAAAAAAACAAACCAGTTGAGCTTGACATTATTGTTAAGTGTTCACTGGAGTTTCTCTGTACAGGTGGCCCTCGACTTACAACTACATTGGAGCCCAAAGTTTCCATTTCTAAGTGAGACAGTTGAATGAATTTTGCTCCATTTTATGACCTTTCTTGGCACTGTTGTTAAGCGAATCGCTGCAGTTGTTAAATTAGTAATCCGTCTTTTAAGTAAATCTGGGTCTCCCATTGACTTTGTTTGTCCGAAAGGGATAAGATGACCCCGGGGACTCTGCAACTGTCACAAATGTGAGTCAGTTTCCAAAAGTGTCTGAATTTTGAACACAAGACTGTGGGGCTGCTGCAACGGTCGTAAGTGTGAAAGACGGCCATAAGTCACTTTTTTCAGCATCGTCGTAACTTCAAACAGTCACTAAGTGAACTGTTGTAAGTCTGGGACCACCCATAAATGGCATTTACAGTCAAATTTAAGGTTTCTTGTGAGATGATAAATCATTCAACTCTGCAGCTTGAATTAAGCCTGAATTAAAGCCAAACTTAGTTATAAGGCAGCTCTGTTTAAATTTCCCAGGACTTGCTTCTAATATACCATATTTTTTCGGACTATAAGACACACTTTTTTATCTCCCAAAAGTGGGTGGAAATGTTTGTGCATCTTATGGAGTGAATATTGCCGAAGTCCCATTCACCCACTGACCCCCACCCACCGTCTGTTTTTGGCCTCCACGCATCCCATTTTTGGCCTCCACATGTCTCATTTCCAGCCCGTTTTTCAGCTCGTTTTTGGCCTATTTTCCCAGGGCACACTAAGGCCGAAAAAGGGCCAGAAACAGGCCAAAA
The DNA here is from genome assembly GCA_032468195.1 of Cerberus rynchops. NCBI lineage: Eukaryota > Metazoa > Chordata > Lepidosauria > Squamata > Homalopsidae > Cerberus > Cerberus rynchops. Next base: position 24,592 of record JANHFJ010003775.1, read on the forward strand.
ATGGGGTGTGCGGAGGCCAAAAATTACTATTTTTTCTTGTTTTTCCTCTTTTAAATCTAGGTGCATCTTACAGTCAGGTGTGTCTTAGAGTGCAAAAAATACGTTAATTTATTTTGAATCAGAATCTAAATCACATACACTCCCACCAAACTGACTGAGTTGTTCCTTTAAGCTGCATTTTCCATTTGGATAATAGCATTATTTTCTAGACATTTTGATCAGTTTGATTTATGCATATATATTTTTTTCTGAAATATGGGTCGGCAGATAGGTAGATGGAGCATTTACATGTGCCACTTAGCAATGTAAACACTTTCTGCATGTGTATTATAGTTTTGCAGCAAAATCGGCCAGAGAAATCTATCTATGTATGATTGTTCCAACTACTCTCTAGAAAAATCCCACCTAAATACCTGTTACTTGAAGAGAATATCTAGTAAACCAGAGCCTTCCCAGAGCCTTCCCATAAGACAATTTTTTCTGCTGAAAGACATTGTCTCGTACTATATATTTGGAAAGCAGATTAACCTGATCCCATTCTCTTCGTCTGAGTGTAGAATATTCTCAGTGTCACCAAATATTTTGTGACAACTCATTGGTTTCAGACTGTTTTCAGCAATCAATCACTGGGGCTTGTTGAAAAAGCTTTTGGGTGGAAAGAAAAAAAATTAAAATTAAAAATTAAAGGTGGCCAGGGGGAAATAGAAGAACAGAATGGAAAGGACTAAGCCATCATCATGGCTTAGTCATGAAAATATTTTCATGAAAGTCATGAAAATATAACAAAAGAGGCAGAGAATTTGACAATCTTCATGCCAAAAATGACTATAAACTTTTCATATGTGTGTGTGTGTCTATTCTTCAATTAAACCAGGATATGTGCTGTGGAAAATCAACTCAAAATTCTACTAACAAGGGAGGAAATGATTACGCTGTAAAGAAAGGGAATACTTATATTTTTATGTCACATCGTACAGGGAATCCTTATTTATTTATTTTTATTTAAACTTTTATACCGCCTCTCTCCCGAAGGACTCGAGGCCGTGTACAGCCATCTAAAAAACACACAATAGATAACAATTTAAAAACAAATTAAAAATTAAACTAAATTGGGTGGCTGATCACAATTAAGATTTAAAACCTAATATGAAATTAAAAGAATTAAAATTTAAAATTTAAAACATTAAAAATTTAAAAAATTTAAACCAATTTTAAAAAACCCCAACTAATTAGTACTAGGCCAGACCGGCCTGTTGGAACAAATAGGTTTTTAATGCACACCGGAAGGTCCATAGGTCCATGATGGTCTGGATCTCTGGGAGCAATTCGTTCCAAAGGGAGGGTGCCCCCACAGAGAAGGCTCGAACCCTTGGGGCTGCCAGATGACACTATCCAGATAATGGGACCCCAAGGAGGCCCAACCTGTGGGAACGCACTGGCCGGTGGGAGGCTGATGGTGGCACTTTTCCTGACACTCACGTACTATCACTTGAAGCCAGCATAATTAATTCTTCTCCCATAAATATTTCCTCTACTAATGAGAGGAGAAGATAAACCAAAGGCAAAGAAGTTAGAAAGTTATCCCATACAGAACTTCCATTTTGCTAGTGAAACAAGGTGAATTAACCTAAGCATTCTTTCTAAAATGTATGATTGCCGAAACAAGAAAAATAAGTTCATCTCCAGACACTTCAAATATCTGTTTGACTGATACAAAACACATTTTAATCTATTCAATACATAGCGATGTAACTATGACCATTTTTAGGCATAGGGTTTTTTTTTCTGGCACTTTTTTCTGGATATACACACTGTTTTCTCATCCAGAAAGGAGGAAGAAACACACTCGGGAGATCTAGAATATCGTACAACGCTTCACACTATTCTTGGTGATTAATAGTGCTATCTGTTCTTAAACTGTGTATTTGTCTCATCAACACTAGTGAGGTAAAGCTGTTGTGTTGAAAGGGTTTGGACTGGAGAGCTGGAATGGGATACCTTAAAAATATGCCAGCAACAATAAAATTGAAGTACCATAAGCTAAATCTTAAACTCAATTCCTGAAGCTTAATGAAATTTTTAGAGAATTGTTGCCTTTAATTTTCTCCTAGAGAGATGTCTCTTTGTTAGAGATTCAACCGAATCTTACCGAAAAGCCTGCACAAAATTCAAAAAAGATATGAGAACACCAATATTGATATATCATAGTATGTACTATGCAACCATCATAGAGGGAGGGAGTTCTCTCAATAATTCTGCACATGGGATTTGTTTTATCAATGGTTAACTAGTAGAAACAGAAGTTAGAAATTTAAAAGCATAAGGAAATGATTAAACATTGAAGATGTACTAAAATGGATAAGCAAATATCATTATATTATTATTATTATTGCTGTTGTTATTGTTATTGTTACTTGGTTATTATTAATGTTATGAATATTATTGTTATTATTACTACTTACTCAGACAACACAGACCTAGACCTGCATCTATATTTGTGCCAGTGCAAGACATGTGTGACCAGAGCTGCTGTCTCTCTATAAATACTGGTGGGAGGGCGTGGTGTACTGGGCTGATTGGCTGCGCTGCTGCCTCTTGATTAGTTGATGGAATTAATGTTGATATAATGGGCTGTGTGGTGGCCTTGCGAGTTCTTTTGTTGTGGTGCACTGGCACGAAGCAGAAGGCACCAGCCTGAAGATGGCGAGTGGGACCTCGCCGAAACGTAGATATTCTCAAACTTACACAGGAAAAGACCTGAACAGACCCAGACCTGCATACCTGCACCTGTGAAAATCTATGAAAACATATATATATGCCTCTGATTAGATGAGAATCTCATCTGTCCCTGACATTTAAAAAAACCTAACTCCCTTCTTTTGATTTTGTTCATGACTTGGAGATGAATGAAATATTATTGCTAAAGTGCCATAATTAATATTTGATTATATTCGCTCAAGTGCTTGTTTTACATTTAAAATTATTTTTAAATTATTAAAATAGCCTATCCTCCCTCCAACAAAAACTTCTATAAATTTCAGCCCTACTAATTTGATAAACCATATCTGCTTATGCTCTGGATTCCAGATTAAAAAATTCTGACTCTTTCTGTAGATTATATACGTTTCAGTGGTTTAGTAGTATACACTCTAAAAATAGTTTCACATGAATTCTTAAACTTTATTGAAAATAATTTGGAGTGGGATAAGAGGTTGCTGAAGGTGTATTAGATCAAGGTTTCAATTGAAAGGTACATCATGTAAAAATGCCTGTTTCTCCCTAAGTTCAAGTCAACATCAAAATAAATCAGAAAATTCAATAAGAATAGCAATTAGGCAAGAAGTTTCCTAGAGACTCAGTCATTTATTTTCACATCATATCATAAGAAATTTTTAAAAGCAATACTTGGCTTGAAAATACTGACTGCTTCATATAAAAATATAAGCAAAGTTTAAAAAGTAACTTATATGTTGACTTCTGAGAACAGATTGTAGAAAATTTCAAGTCAATTACTGGAAAGTACTTTAGGTCATCAGCAAAAGAGCATAGCACAGAATGACATACCGTAATAATCTGAAAAGAGGTTTTTTAAAAAAAATAATTTTGACACTGTAATTTACACAGAAATATTTGCTCAAATTTTCTCATGATTAAACAATTTTTATAGACCACAACTTAAAGACTTTTGAAAATTAATTCCATGTAAAAATTCAAAAACATAGATGTGACTAAATTGAAAATGACAAATGTTTTCAAACAAAATAAAACATATCACTGTGATTAACTTTCTTCAGATTCAATAGGAAAATTACTTCTAGGGGATATCATAAATACTTGCTTAAATGAAGGATTTAAATCCTTTGAAAGAAAACTGTGCGCAATAGTAAAATTGTCCCCAACTAATTGTTTAAGAGGTGCTCTGTTTTAATAGGGAATTACAGAAAAAATAATGAGTTAAGTACATACATACAAAACGTCACTCCAATTAAATACACAGTACACACAGAAACGCACCTTGTTTGCAAATTTGTATGAAAATTATTCTTGAAAAGGAACCATATGCTGCCTTAGAACCATAAGCTAGAAATAGCAGAGCTGGTATAAGAAGAACAATAGGTACTGAATGTGATTTAAAAAATAAATAAACCAGTGCTTATGATTTGGAATTAAGTCTCTTCTTCCAGTTTAGCTAATCTGACTCAAGAAATCAAATTCAGGTCTTATCATTTCTGTATGTTGAAAATTCAATCTTAGAAGGCCATGCCAACCCCCTAAAATTAATAGATGTGGAGGAACGCTAGGAGCAAATGGGCAACCAAACATTTTCTTTTCTTATTACCTGTGGAGACATGAGTACTCAGGTAGCATTAGCAAATTGAGAGCAGAAAATATTTTTTTACTAGAGGGATACATTCCCTTGGAGGCACTTCCTAGAAGTGGTAGGACCACCTCTTGTTGATATATCTTTTTGTCTTTTGATACTTCTCCCAAGCAACAAGCAGAGCTCTCAACAGATCTCCTGCAAATTGTCAGATGGAGGACTTTACTCGCTATTTTGTTTTGATTTAGGGCCCTAGCCATATGACCATTGTGGGGTTGGTATCTCTACTCCTAGATTGAAGAAAGTTACTCAGATAATCAGGGTAAGATTTGTCAAGTCATCATTGAGCTAAACTAGTGGCTGATCACTGGTTGCCTATGGGTTACAACCTTTATCTCCAGTTTCTTCTTTGGCCACATAGTAAGAGATGTTGGCTCAAGAGATATTCAATGCTCTTATTCCATTGGCAGTTTCTCTGCACTATATATATATATTTTTTATGCAGAAACTACAAAGAACACGCAGCAGAGGTTTTTTTAAACTCATCCTGTCCTCTGTGGTTTGTTCCTTATGACAAGATTCTTGGGAAAGAAATGGGAAAAGTGAACAAGCAGCAAAACTTCTGATAGCCCAACTAAAGAGATACACGGGGACTTTTTCTTCCTCTCTCACTTCAGCTCAGGAATAAGAACAAATTGGTGGGCTCCAAAATAGTTAAAACGCTAGGGAAGGGCTGCCTTTCTGTATTTGAACAAAGGAAAGGAAAACTCTCTAAAAACAAACACCAAACCAAAGACCAGCGTTTTCAAAATGTCTTTCTCGGTACGGAGGAGCAGCTTTTCTTCCCAGCCAAGCACCAGTCGGGTGAGCTAGTGCATGTGAGGTCCTTATGAAATTTGAGGACTCAAGCTTTATTGGAGAAAAGAATGGCAGGACCAGTTCCAATTCTGCACCTACTTAAGCTGGTGATCAATTAGCAATGAAATGAGTTTCTGGGCAGAAATCTTTAAAGGGGAGTCAAATAACTCAGGTTGGCAGACACAACCACACCGTCCAAGCCTGCCCCTTTTGTGTATCATGAATGTATCACACATTAAAAAGGATCAAGACTTTGATTGTGCGGTTCTAACCACCCCCTTGACTTTGTAGATCCGCCCCTATGGATGCCACATGTGATTGTACTGATGTTTATTGTTGTTCTTGTTGTTAAGATAGTGAAATATTTGTGAAAAATTGGTTCTTCTGACAAGATATACACAGATTTAATCTTTTTCTGTAATCTCTATCTTCAAGACAAAACAAAGGTGGGGAAATATTTAGTATTAATTTCTTTACATGTCTGTAATATGTTCTTCTGAAGCTAACATTAGTAAAATGAAGAAACTAACAGCAGGAATCTTGCAAATGCCTCCAAAGGTTTGGCAGTTCCAAATACAAAATTGAGCCCAATGCAAATCTCAATCAACATTGTTTTCA
>JANHFJ010003777.1:15593-25831 GCA_032468195.1 Cerberus rynchops
TACAATGTAATAAGGGGAGAGGCAGTTTCTATGAGCAAGGCAATAAAGATTAGGCTAGAAACAACTGCCTTATTTACTTACAAGATTAACCCTGTAAAGTTAATCTTTACAGGATTAACCCTGCAAAGTGGGGGGAAAAAATGAAAGGAGATTTCTTCTAATATCCGGTTCTCCGAACTACTATAGAACCGGTGCGAACTGGCTGAATTTCACCTCTGGGAAATTGAAGATTTCTGAAGATTTGCTTTAGTGTGTTCTATGACATTCTAGTTGGTCATTTTGGAAGCCAGACAAAGTTTGATTATTTGACAAGCTTTGGTTCAGGACTGCAGACTGGTCTTTGTCCAGTTTCTACCAGTACCCCAGTCGTAAACTTTTCTTGAGTAGAACTGAAAACAGACATACAGGCCTCTAACCTGGAATACTGCATTTGCTTGGATAGCCCTTGAGAACTGCTCATAAGCTTTTCCTGGTATAAAATGCAGCAGCTTGTGTGCTTACTGGTAAATTTTGATACTACTATGTGATATCAGTGTTGCAGGAGCTGTACTGGTTGATTTGCTTCTGAGGGAAATTCAAGAAGCTGGCTTTCGTCTAAAAATCCCCATATGGCAGTCCAAGATAATCTATTCCATATTGGCAGATATAAATTAATAATCAGGGCAAACTCAGAATACTAGTTGAAGGACATGAATATGACAGAATGCAGCATAAACAGATTCCAACATCTGGCTTAGAATTTTCACTTAATTCTTTTCTATTGTATTTTACTGTGATGTAATTATTGTATTATTGCAATTTCTTGACTGTATACCACTTAAAAGTTTTTATACCATTGCAACTGTTATAGAAATCCAATACATTAATAAATACGCAGTTTAGATATGAGGAAAAATTTCAGAGGTTTCAGAAATTCTGTGCTGGGAAAAAATGTGTGGCTTAATGTGAAATGAAGCTTAACATTAGGGAAAATTGGTGTTTAAAACAAACCCCAGGACAAGACAGGAAGTTTGGAAGCGACAGAAGCCAGATCTGTTGCTTTCTTGAAAGCTATTTTAGAAGTTCAGTCTTTTACAATTAGAATCAAACAAAGAGGGAGAGAATAAATTCATCAACCCTCCTCTCCTACTTCGTGTAGACCAGTTTTTCCCCAAATTGGCATCTCCCAATCTGTGTAACTCCACAATTCCAGCTTCCACAATTCTGGCTAGCTAGAGACTTGGAGTTGAAGTCTGGCACATTTCAAGGGTAGAAAGTCAAGGGAGATTAATAGAATTGGTCATTCACATTTTTGAAAGCTACACTGAAGTATCAGGGGCAGTGTTCAATTGTGTGGGGAGTGCATACCCAGTAGCACAGCCCTTTCTGCAGAATTTATCCTGGGGGACTGCAAAAACAGATTTAAAAACCTAAGAAGTTGCCCATCTATCCTTCCTTTCTCTCAGGGATATCAGACGGTGGGGGGGTGTAAAACTAAAGTCAAGGAGGCAGCTAAAAAAGATCACCCCTTCTTCATATCTATGCTCTTTCTGTAGACTGACCTGTTCGTGAGGACAGAACTTCAAATAAGGCTAAATTCATCATCCTATTCCACCATCCCATATTGTCTTAACAGGGTACAAAAATGAAGAGCCCATCATACTAAAGAATCTTAAGGGCAGAACTGACACTTTCCAACCAATTCAGGAGGCGCAACTTCATGTTTACCTTTTCCTCTGCAAAAAAAAAAAAAAGTCAGGATATTGGAATTTCCTTTTGGGATTTTGTAGGATAAAAGTAGAGTGATAAAAGCAGGATTTTTCCCTCTCTCTGTTGCCTTTCTTACTTTATTTTATATTTTTGTCTGTTATGGAGGAGAAAATAACTTTGGCACTAAAAGTGATAGATGAAAGGTGTAACGTGGTACAGTATACTTGTTCAGAATAATTTAGAGCAATAAGTTTCATGAGTTAATTTGCAGGTTAATTTTTTGTTCATGTTGCTGCTAAGCACAATGAAAAAATATTCCTTAAAAGGGTATTATGGGAATATAAAACATTCTGAGCAGTTTCACCCTGCTGAGGCAGGCAAGATGATAAAGACCTAAGAACATTTTCTCATAGTGCTTCTAGCTCCCATTTTGTGCATATTAAGTTCAAATAACTTCTAAATTGATGACTTAATAGACAGGATTGGGAACAATATCTAGTCTTGCTTGCAATTCAGCATGAAAAACATAGGATTAAGTTAGTTCTATTATTCTCATTAATCTATAGTCATTGACAATAAATTCAAGGACCAGAAACTAAGATTAAAACTCCCATTAAACTCCATATTGACAAGGAATTCCAAGGCTAATGGTGAAGATGCTGAAACTTCATTCACATGTAGGGAACACTTAGTGCTCTGGATTTCATAACATAAGAACAAAACATAAGATTCCAAGCCGCATTAGGTAGTTTGCAGAACTTGGGAAAGAGGCCATAATAGACAATTGCATCACACATATTCACATATTCAATCCCTTTGTATGTTATCTTCTACTGAAGGAATGGGTTACCTTATGGAGTTTGAAGGACATGCTTAAGTTTGAAATCCAGAGTTATAGTAGATGAGATTTTGACACATGTGAGATAAGAGATGGATGAATATGCCTTCTTTAACTACTCTGGAATGTTTTTTATCTTAAATTGCAGCCACTTTGTCCTTCTTCATTATACTGTCCAGCAAATAATGAAGGATGCTGAGATAAGGACTAATGACATTGTGAGCACATCAACTTTCAAATACTTTCAAGATTGGCTGAGGGGCATGGGCTTTTATGTTTGCAGCTAGCATAGTGACTAAACAGATTAATAAAACTACTCTCAACCAGTGTAGTGTATTAATTAAAATAATTACTAGGGGTGAGGGAGTTTTATATCTCTATTTAGCCTAAAACTCCCTTGAGCCATTTACTGTTACTCTAATTCACCTCACAGGATTATTGTGAAGATAAAATCTCTGTATATGTTATGATTTGTCCACCACACAGATTTTCTCTGAGGAGGTAGAAATGAAGCAAGCAATAGATACAAAATCAGCATAAAAATAGCAGAATGCTCCCCCCCCCTACACTTCTTTTCTTGTAGCTAGTGTTCTCAGATAAACTTTCTTCCAAGCTTTACATGGAAGAATTGTATGAGCTATTTTCAGTCTCCATAAAGATTACAAGGTACTGCAAGAGTTCTCTTTCTCAATATATCACTGCCCATCTCAAAGCCCAGTCCATTTACAAAGACGGAATAGGGGTACAAAGGTCATCCATTCTTGTAGAGATTGTGCAACTCTTCCATTATTCTGAAAATAGCACTATAAAAAATGGAAAGGACACATAACTAAAACAGAATACCAGCAAATAGCTCAAATCTGCAAGGATGAAGTCAGGAAAGCTAAGGCTCAGAATGAGCTAAGACTTGAAATAAATGTCAAAAATAATTTTAAAAAATTCAATGTGGGGAATAAAACAAGAAAAATATCAAGGAAACAATTAGTCCACCATTGGGAGCAGATGGCAAGGAGGCGATGGGTAGCAGGGACAAAGCAGAACTGCTTAATTCATTCTTTGCCACTGTCTTTACTCAAAAGCAAAAAATAGCCCAACCTATCAAAAACAGGACTATAAAAGACAGAATAGGAATAAAAGTCAAAACAGGCAAGAAAATTGTAAGAAAAGGTCAGGGTCAAATCACCACGATCAGATGGATTACACCCAAGAGATATGAAAGAGCTGGCAGATGTGATCTCAGAATTACTGAACATAATCTTTCAAAGTTCCTAGAGTACCAGGAAACTACAAAAATAAAATTGTTGATGTAGTTCCAGTTTTTAAAAAGGGGGAAAATGGATTCAGAAAACTACAGATAGTTCTTAACTTACGATCACAACTGACCCCAAAATTTATGTTGGTGAAAAATTAGTTAAGTGAATTTTGCCCCATTTTATGACTTTTCTGGCCACATTTATTAAACTGAATCACTGCAGTTGTTAAATTAGTAACCCAGTTGTTCAGTGAATCTGGTTTCCCCATTGACTTTGCTTGTCAGAAGATTGCAAAACATAATTATATGACCTCGGGCCACTGCAACCGTCATAAATGTGAGTCAGTTGTCAAGCATCCAAATATAAATCACATGACCATGAGGAGGCTGCAATGGTCATAAGTGTGAAAAATGGTCATAAGTCACTTTTTTCAGTGTCATTGTAACTTTGAATGGTCACTAAATTAACTGTGGTAAGTCAAGGATTACCTGTACAAAAGTACAAAAAGCTTCTTTGCTTGTAAAGAGTTACAAATCAGGCAGGATGTCAGATCACCCTGAGGGGATGAGGGGAATTAAAATAGTTAAAATGCAGTGATAATTATCAGTAGCCAACTCTTGCTCATAAAGTGAAACCCTTTACCATAGAGGTCATGTAAGCGCTCCAGAAAGAGCACATCCAGGAGAAGCAATCCTTAGATCCATTTGCACTACTTAAAGATACCAGCTGGTCTCATTCACCACAGAAGATACCTTAAGGAAATCATCCAGATTTAAGGAAAGATCATATGCCCCCCAGAAAGGCAGTAAAAAATCAGTGCCAGATTACATCCTGCCTCTTGGAAGTACTCCCCAAAAGGACAGTGCCAAGAACCACTAAAGCAGTGAAGGAAGACCCCCTCCCCAGATAGAAAAAGAAACCATGAGGCAGGAAAAAATTCAAATACAATACAAATAATTCTTTTAAAACTAAAACACAAGCTCATTGCCAGAGATCACATTCTAGGCAAGCTCAAGTGTAAACACTAACTACAAAGAAAGCAATTAACACTAGAATGAAGCAAATGAGCATACACAGTAGCTATTGCTTGTTAAACCAATTACCAACCAGCCAGATTTCTGAAGCTGATTCTTTTCATGAACAAGAGATTAACCTTTTTCCTTCCAAACAAAGCTGAATAGGGAAGATTATCCCATCAGGATCAGACATCACCAAGCACAGAATTAAACTTCACCAAAGTTACAATGTAATAAGGGTTTTTCAACAAGGGCCACCAGAACTGCCGTTTGACTAGGTGTAGTTTTCAAAAAGTTGTCCATGGGATCACAATGGGTTGGACACGACTTTGCAACTAATAATAAATTTTCACAAAGCCAAAGTGCCCAGCAGCTTTTGAATCCTGGGCCTGTTGTAGCACAGTTCCCCTAAGACTGGGGGGAACATATAGTTTAGTACCAATTCATGCTAGGCCAACTCATATTGTGCATTCATTTGAGTGGGATAGGAACCAGTCATCATTTTTCAGCACTTCTTTCAGCGCCTCGCTTAGGTCACTGGAAAAGTAAGTTCCGCTTTCCCCTGGGCTCTAGTGACCACTGGAGCAGCCAGTTGCTTGGAGGGGATAACTGGGCAGATGACTTCTGGCTGAGCACTATTGTACTGGGGCAATTTAGATAAAGCATCAGCCATAAAGTCCCCCCCCCCCCATGTAGCGAAAGGAAAAATTAAATTGGTTAAAGCGTTGCACCCACTTTAGTGTTGGGTGACAGTTTTCAGGGCATTTTTAGGGCTTCAAGGTTTTTATGGTCAGTCCACACCTCAAAAGGGTGTTTTGCCCCTTCAAGGAAATGCCTCCAAGTTAATAGAGCCCCTCAGACAGCAAATGCTTCCTTCTCCCATATTGCCCATCTTTTTTCGATTTCAGTTAATTTCCTGGATGTGTAAAATGCAGGGTTGTAAGGCGTGGTGTTTGCCTGCAATAGTACAGCCCCCACAGCTACGTCACTAGTGTCAGCCTGGATTATGAAGGGGACATCCATGTCAGGATGTTGGGTTCAGCTGCAAATAGCCATTTAAATTTCTCAAAGGCTGCTTGACATTCCATTGTCCACCCAAGAGGATGGCTAGGCTTTAGCTTAGCTTGGTCTTGGTCTTTAGGAGATTGGTGATGGATAGCACAATTTTAGCAAAAGTGGAGGTGAATTGTCTGTAAAAGTTCACAAAACCCAGGAAACTTTGCAACTACTTCCTAATGTGGGTGTGGATGTGCCCACTCCATGATCACCTGAACCTTCTCAGGGTCCATTTCTATCCCCTCATGTGATATGCAGTAACCCAAATAGTCAATTTTAACCTGGTGAAATTTGCACTTTGACAATTTAGCATACAGTTCAGCAGCCCTGATTTTTTTTCAAGACTGAAAGACGTGCCTAACTTAACATGTTCTTCCATAGTTTTGCTGTAGATAAGAATGTAATCTAGGTAAATCAGGACCCCCTTGTACAGCAGCTCATTGATCAACTGCATGAACACAACAGGTGCCCCCTGTAATCCAAACAGGAGCATCCTAAACTGGAAGCAGCTCAGAGGGCAATTGAAAACAGTTTCCCACTCCTCTCCTTCCTTAATCCAAACTCTGTAATAAACTTCTCTCAGGTCCAGTTTAGTAAAGTTTTTTCCCTTGGCCAGATGAGCAAACATGTCCTTCATTAGACGCAGTGGGTAAACATTCTCCACACACACACTGCGTTCAGACCTTTATAGTCCATGCATAAATGAAGAGACCCATCCTTTTCCTCACGGAACAACACTGGGTGGCCACCTGTGGTTAGGAAGCCCTGCTTTAGATTTTTGTCAGTAAAGGCTTGCAGCTCCTCCAGTTCTTGTAGGGTCATCAAGTAGATCTTTGGCTTAGGGAATTTTGCCCCTATGCTGTAGTCTGGGGCGAAGGGGTGGGAGCGTATCCAACCCCTTTCATTAAATGCCTCCCTGAGGTCCCAGTATTCTTTTGGGATTTTCTCCTCACTGTCTAGGTGCTTGCTAACTGTAGCTCCTAGCTCCCCCACGGCCTGTTCCTCGGGTGAGGTTTTGCTCCCCACTCTTCCTGGATGGGTGGAATGGATTTGTAAAAGCCTCTTCCTCCAATTCACATGATGGTTCCATTTTCAGAGCCAGGGTAATCCAAGCAGGAGGGGTCATTCCATTCCAGGATCATTCCTTATAGAACGAGCTCCCCCCTGAGATTCGGACCGTTACTGACCTCCGAGCTTTCCGACATGCATTGAAAACACATCTCTTCCAGGCAGCCGGCCTGGCCTGACACCTCTGGGGTATCTTAATTTGTTTAGTCATTTTAAAATTTTATAGTAACTTTTAAATCTTAATTGTAATTCTTAAATTTATCAGCTTATTTAATTATTTTAATTGGTTTTTTAGATTCAGTGTATGTGTTTTTTATTTGCTGTACACCTCCCTGAGTCCCCAGGGAGAGGGGGCGGTATATAAATCCAAATAAAGTTAAAGTTAAAGTTATAGATATCTCTTACCTGCTGTTTTTGATCAATTGTGATCTCTGAAGTTTCCTTAACTCTTGAAATCTGTTTGTCTTTCTCTGCAATGGTTTCTTCAAGTCCTTCGATGTGCTTCTGACACTGCTTCAAAGAATTCTGGGCATTCCTGAACCCCTCCTGGGCTTCAATATTCTTTCATAAAAAGATAGAAAAATATACATATGCATGGATTAGAATTAACACAAGATATATTGTGGGGTGCAAAAAATATTTTCTCCTACACTTGGTTGCTTTCTTAACACAACAAGGGACAATTCGATTTTACATGTGGTAACAGAACAGTAACAGAGCACAACAGAGTTGGAAGGCACCAGAGTTGGAAGTCTTCTAGTCTAGCGGTCACTAACCAGTGGTCCGTGAGAAAATTTTGGTGGTCCTCAGAAAAATCATTTGCATTTTTTATATTGCACTAAATCAGGGGTCCTAAATCAGGCACTTAGCTTGGCCGCATGTTTAGTAGCTCCACCCCCTCCCTCCATCATAGGAGTGCAGACACCTCAATGAGCAACATGTGAAACTCCTGCCGTCTGGAGAAGAGCGTGCTGGAGCCCAAACGGCCTTGCACTCCCACAGATCTTTCCTCTGCTTGGAAAGCCTATGTTTGTAGTCCTTAGTGAGGTACTTCTGCTGAGCCTCCTTCTCGGTCAGATCCAATTTGAACTGAGCCGGCTGTTTTGCCAACTCTTTCTCGTGGTGGCTGCTTAGCTCCAACAACTGCTTCCTGTTGGGGCCTTAAGGAGCCCAGGTGGGGAGTGGTTGTGAGGGGAGGGGCAAGGAGAGGCCGGCGAGACGCCCCCTCAACATGACTGACATTGAGTCAGCCATGCCCACCCAGTCACAAGACCACCTAGCCACACCCACCCAGCCGGTCATTAGACAGATCATATGAGTGGTCCATGGGAATTATGAATTTAGAGTTCCAAAAGGTTGGGGACCCCTGTTCTAGTCCAACCTCTTTGCTCAAGCAGGAGACCCTATACCCGTGATGGCGAACCTATGGCACAGTGTAGTAGCTATTGAGGTCCAGTAGATGGCGCTCGCAGCAAACTGCAGTCCTAATATGGGCCTCTGTGCTATGTACATGAGCTAATCCTTACTATCTTTCATGGGTTGGAAAGCCCCTTCTCTTTCCTGTACCTGGCATGATGATCTCACCTCACTAACATCATCTTTATTCTTAAGGATTGGTTGGGAGATTTTTACCAATGATGTTGGTTTTTTTTTTTACCAATGTGGCATCTATTCTCCAATCCAAATACTGTATCTATGTTACTCTTCCTTGCTTGTAAAAAGGGTATAAAAATAATAAACGTTGCATAAGTAGCCAGACATCTTTGCACGCTGACATGACTGGTTATTGAACTCCCACACTGCAGAACTGAGATTCCCTTCTGGCAGGTATCTTTTTAAGAGTGAAAGGGCTGTCTGCCAGGAGGGAACGCCAGCCTGGAGGGAATCTTAGTTGGAGCAGAGATTCTCCCCTGTCCCATAAGAAGCCCTTTGAGAGTGAAAGGACTGCTTTCTGAGAGGAGGGAACTCCTCTGATGGGCTCCGCAAACAGAAAGCAGATCCCTAAGATCTGAGCTCCATTCCTGCAGCTCTTTGGAGGAGTTCACTGTGCACAAAGAGGGGAGGGGAACTTCTCTGAAGGGCTACAGGAGCTGAGCTCAGACCTTTAAGATCCCGCCGTCCTTCAGAGGATTTCACTTTTGCATTTGGAGGGGACCTGAACTGGACAGGCAATTCTTTTGCTCTGTCAGTTTAATTTGGGAGACGGCTTAATGACAGCAACCTGGAATGCCGGGATTACAGTAACTGAGTGAAGCAAATACGGGGTCTCATTTAATGACTGCTTCACTCAATGACTCAGTTTCTGGTCCCAATTGGGTAAGTTGAAGACTACCTTTAGTTTCAGTGACAAAAATATTGTACTGGTTCCAGTTTAAGTAGGTAAGTATTCAATTCTTGGGAAATGAAATTTAAGGAAGTGAAGTCGTCCCCCATCTCTTGAACACCTCCTTTTGGAGTGTCCTATGGTAGCACATGCATAAGCCTGTATTAGGTGGGCACTGCTAGAGCAGAGGTTCCTTCTTATCAGGAATACTTATACGTGAGGTGGAAGAACACTTCTGCTGTCTTGGCAGCTAACTAATTTTGTGAACCATTAGTTGTAAACAGAACGTGTTTTTTCTATTCAAAAGAATACGAACATAAAGTTTAGCTAAGGTTATATAAAATAATAGTACCAATTGCTATCCAGTTGGAGTAGTTGCTGCTTCAGAGTCTCAATTTTGCTCCCCAATTCTTGTTTCAATTTGACATTTTTCTCTTCTGCAAGCTTCTTGGCCTTATCTGCATGCTGCAGTCTAAAGTACGAAAAAGAGGATATACCGACTTGGTTGTGAGCGTTACTTTTTGTACCACATCAAATTGACAAGTTTGAAACATCAGGGACTAGATCCTATGTTCAAAGGAAAGGCCATTTCATGCCTCCTGCACCATGGAAAAGTGTTATTCTTGATAGGAAGAAGTTGCCCAGAAAAAGAAAAAAACAACAAATTGACATATGACTCTGATAATAACTTTATTTGAGGTGAATCTTTGGCTTCTACCGTACTAAAAACCTGAGGAGCTCTGCCAGCAGCTTCTAAATAGGTTAGCAGTAGCTTCAAGGAGCTGCTAGGGAGTGGAGAAGAAAAGAACTCACCACAATAGCTCCTATCATAAAATTGTATGATTAATTACAGTAATCTACCCTCAGTTCTATATAAATACCTTGGTTGAAAAGAGATATAAAGTTGAATTAATGTTTATAAGATATGGATCTGATTCAGAAACAGCCTCTCAGTCTCAGTTTCTTGTCCCAGTGCTGATCACCGAACATTCTCC